>PVKB01002902.1:0-42786 GCA_004027205.1 Ctenodactylus gundi
GGGAGGAAAAAAATCATGACAATAAACTAGCCACCAGACTGCATGTTTCATTGTGGGAAGAGAGAGCATAGTAAGCCAGATATGGTGGCGCATGCCTATAAACCTAGCACTTGGGAGGGTGAGACAGGAGGATTGCCGTGATTCCAAGGCCAGCCTGGGCTTTCTAGTGAGCTCAGGACCAGTCTAGGCTACAGAGACAGACCCTGTCTCAAAAAAAAAAAAAAAAAAGAAAGAAAGAAAGAAAAAGAAAAGAAAAGAAAAGAGACAACATATAGAAATTAAGCCCTGGTTTCAGAGTCGGAAAAATTGAATCATGCCCTATTTTTTTACCTTAATAATGTTATATTTTGAGTGTTTATCCTTTTTTGAGACAGAGACTTGCCTGGTAGCCAGGCAGGTTTAGAACTTGATGTGTATACCAGGTTGGCCTTAAACTCATGGCAATTCTCCTATCTCAGCCTCTTGAGTGCTGGGATTACAAGTCTGTGACACCATACCTGACTAATTTTTGTTTTGCTTTTTATTTTTTTGAGACAAGGTCTATCTCATCAGTCCACGCTGGTCCTGAATTCACTAGGTAGCCCAGGCTGGCCTTGAATACATAGCAATCCTCCAAATCCTCCTGCCTCAGCCTCCCAAGTGCTGGGGTTATAGGCCTGCGCCACCACGACCACTGTATGTGGTGCTGGGGAATGAACTCAAGAGTTTTGAGTTTGCTAGACAAGCATTTTTAACAGCTGAGCTATTCCTCCAGCCCTGCCTGGCTAGTTTTTATGTGGTGCTGCGGAATCCATCCCAAGGCCTGGTGCATGCTAGACAGGTAGTGTACTTCCCGGACCACACCCCCAGCTGCTTCGGTGCTTATCCCTTAAGGGCTTCAGTTTGTTGTCTGTAGGTTGGATATTATTCTTCCTGCTCTACCAGTACCATATGATTGTTAAAATTCTCAAAATATGGGAAAATTATGAAATTAATGCATGTTGTGCAAGTGTAAATTATTATTTTGCTTTCTACATAATATTTAACTATTGCTGCATAGCCATAGCAGTTAAAAGAGGTGACTTTAGTGACTAGCTGGAAAAACCCAGATTTCTCACCCTACTACTAATCAAAGATTAAGTCTGACGCATTGTGGAAGGATAAAAAAGTATATACTAGGCCAATATTATATACTAAGGGTTTCATGATATAATCAGTGAATAATTTATTTGCATGCTTTCTGTTATTATCATTCCTTTTACGCAGTGCCATGAGATTGTGAGATATTTTATAGACTAGAAAGAGCCATCTTTCCTTCTTCCTTGTACTTTTCATTAATATTTCAAAATCTTCCTTTTTTACAGGACTTCCCCTCACGAGCTAAACTGGCAGTTCAGAACCTGGTACAGAAGGTTGGATTTTTTGGAATATTGGCCTGTGCTTCAGTAAGTATATTGTATTAAAAATGAGAAATTTCACTAAATGGTAGTTTTCATTTACTAAATTGATCAATTTTTTTAAATATGTATTCTGAATAAACGAAAGTGCTGCCACTGATTGGCTGTGAAGTTTGGGAATCAGTCTTCTGTTCTCTATTCAGTAAGGTCAGAAGCTTGTTTGTGGACTTTTAAGTATTTCATCACACACGATGACTTGCCCACAAGGCTTGATTCAGTAAAAACAAAAGAGGCAAAAGTTGTTCTTCCTGTGAAAAATCAAGAGTTAAACATAATTAACCACATAATGATGATCTTATTTTTTTCACAAATTTGAAGACAGAAAGTCTTTTTTTCAGTTTAAAATACGGATTACAGGAATTCATGAGCTGCTGTGGTAGCACACACCTGTAATGCCAGCACTCTTGAGATGCTGAGGCAGGAGGATTGCCATGAGTTTGAGGCCAGCCTGGGCCTTGTGAGTTCAGTACCAGCTTTGTTTTTTATTGTTGTTGTTCTTCTTGTTGTTTTCTTGAGACAGGGTCTCACTCTGTAGCCCAGGCTGGTCCTGAACTCACTGTGAAGCCCAGGCTGGCCTTGGACTCAGGACAATCCACCTGAGATTATAGGCATGTGCCACCTTGCCCAGCTTTATGTGGTGCTGGGGGATTTAACTTAGAATTTTGTGCTTGCAAGGCAAACATTTTAACCGCTGTGCCATTCCTCCAGCCCAGTAGCATCTTTGGACTACAAAGTAAGACCCTGTCTCAAACTTAACAAACAAAAATGTCGTGTAAACCTGTGCTAAGGATCTTCCTTTATGGGTAGGTAATAGAAATATCTGTCGTAGAGTGAAGGGCATCTGTGGCTACGGGGCCTACAATACACTGTCAGTGCTGTTCTGTCCGTATCTTAGCATCTTAATTGTCTTAAATCTCAAATTTATGAAATTAACATTCCTTGGTAAATTGGTGTCTGTCCTGTTCTTTTTTAGACATAATAGTTGTTTTTAAGATGGAGCACTTTTACAAGTTTTACAAGTTGTTATTTTTTTGGTAGTTTGTGCAGTTGGTGTACAGGTCAGTGGTAGATTTGACCAGAATAGGCATGTGGTTGATAGCGTATGATTGTGGTGATAAATGAAATTCACAAACTATTTTCTGCTGATATGTAGGTACTTTATCCACCATGTATTAGAACTTGAATGTTTGAGCTATTCCCCAGTTCGATGCAGCAAATGATCAAAAGTTAGGTCAGTAGAGAGAGATTTACGATGTACATGTGTCTGAAGCAGTCTACTGATCCTGGCAACAGGAGAGGTTTTCGTAGTCTAGCTTTTCGTGCAGCTCTTCTTCCCAATCCTGCCCTAGCTATGTGAGCATGTTAGAGGTTTTGCAGATGGCATCGATCGTGGAGACAGAATGAGCGTTGTAGTGGGGCTGACTCAGGCATAGCTTGGGCCTCTTGTTAATTATGTGACCTCAGTCAAGTCTCTATTTGAACCCCAGTTTTCTTTTGTTTCTTTTCTTCCTTTCTTTCTTTGGGGTTAAAAGTGTATGCCACTGTACCTGACTTCAATTTTTTTCTTTTTTCCAGTATTAAGAATTAAACCCAGGGCCTTCCCACTGAGTTGTATCCCCAACTTTTTTTTTTTTTTTGAGACAAGGTCTTGTGAAATCACTAAAGTTTGAACTTGCAAACCCCTTGCCTCAACCTCCGAAAGTGCTATAATTACAGATGTGCGTACCAGTATGTACAGCTCCAATTGATTTTTTTAATGGAGCAGTAAGACCTTGCAAAGGCTGAGACGAGGACATAAAACGTGTTTAAAATAATGCATTGTCTAGCACATAAATGGCTGAGTTGTTTTTGTTGTGATTTATCAGCTTGGAAACAACCACGGCATTCTGGGAATAAAGAGATGAAGGTTTGGATAGGGACGTAGCTATGTGATTGGGTCGTCATCTAGAGTTTGCAAGGCCCTGTCTGGTTAAATCTCTAACATGGAAAAAAAAAAAAGGAAAAGAAAAAGAAGTAAAATGTTATTTTCCTTCTCCCCAGAAATGTGGGGATGGTGGCAGCGCTCAGGATGCTGAAACAAAAGAATTTTCCTGAGTTCAAGGCTCCTCTGGACTATAGAGTGAGAAAAAAATATCCTGAAGTACAGTAAGAGAAACTATTGAAATACAGGGATGTATGAAAGGTACTTTACAAGCCTACAAAAGTGGAATTAAACAGATCTCTGCTAGATGTTATTATTCTTAATTTAGGGGCTAAGTGAACAAGTTTGGAAGCCACGTTGCTTTGTTCAAATCTTGCTCTGCCACCTATCCCCAGATTAAATTGTGTGTCCTGCCTCTCCTTTGATTGGTAAAATGGGTATGATGATATCATGTAGTATTGTGGAGATTAATAAGGTAAAGTCATTACAAAGGTACCTAGCAACTCAGAGCATGTGGAAGGTAGCTGTCATTATACCTGTAGAAAATGCAAGTGTGTATGTGTGTGGTTTTTTTTCTTTTTTAGAAAGAGAAAGAGAAAATATTTATTCTTCGGTGCTCACCTACGCCTGTGTGCTTACCACTAACATTTCACCTTTTTTATCCTGTGATGAGGATGGAACCCAGGGCCTTTGCATTTTGCTACAATCCCAGCCCACTTTTTGGTTTTGATTTTGAGACAGGATCTCGCTAAGTCATGAAGTTGCCGGGCCTAGGCTCAAACTTGCAATCCTCCTGCCTCAGCCTCCCAGAATGTTTGGGATAACAGGCCTGTGCTATCAGGCCCATCTTAAAAATTCACTTTCTATATTAGCTGTTCTTCTTTATATTTGACTATGTATGGTTGCTAACTTAACCAAATTTAAAGATGAATTTGTCTCCCTAGGAATTTTTTCTAGGACATCCATTTATTTATTTATTTATTTAGTACTAGGGGTTGAGCCAAGAGCCTTCACACTTAAAAATAAGCCCTAGCTTATTTTTATTTTTGATGTTAAGAGTTGCTTCATGTTGCTGACTTGCCCAGACTGTACTCAGACTTCTGACCCTTCTGCCTCAGTCTCTTAGAGTGCTGGGATTACGTGTCTACATCAGCAGGCCCAGCTTGTAGGGCATTGTTACTAGTTAAATTAGGACATATTTGACTTACAGTGAAAAGTTTTTGCTATCAACTTTTAAACTAGATAAAAACTCTTAGCTGAGAAACTTCAAAACACATGCATAGTTCCTTTCATGCCATTCTTCCTTTTAGTTTATTTAATTAGCACATGAAAAAATAAAACATGCATGTCTAATAACAAATTTATTGAGTATGCTCATCAAAGATATCCAGCATAGAATGAGATATCTAGCACAAATTGTAACTTCTATCTGTTGTGAATTATATATATTGGTGCTTGTCTTAGTTACTTTTCATTGCTGTGATTCAATACCTGACACCCACAAATTTAGGAAAGGAAAGATTTATTTTAGCTCACAGTTTCAGAAGGTCATAATCCATTCGGGGGCGGCTGGCAGCAATCATGGCAGAGACAGAGGTGGAGGCAGCTTCTCACAACATCACAAACAGGAAGGCAAGTTGAGACTAGTTGAAAGGAGACCTAGTTCCAGTCCTACTCCTCAAGGAAGGCAGGAAGCAGCTTATATATCCTTCCAAGTCTCCGCCCAGTGATTAGTCCCTCCTGCATCCAGGTGTGGAAGGTGTGGCCACTACACACTGTTAATCCTAACTCACATGCCTTTAATCCTAACTTAACTGTAATCCACCCCTCCAGACTAGACCCCGATCTACCAACAGCACGTGGTTCCATAGACAGTCCACAACATTAAAATATATGAGACTTTTGGGGGACATTTCAGAGCCAAACCACAATAGTGCTTTATATTCATTTTTGTTTCGACATAAATTGGAGTCTGAAAATAAAAGGAAAAACTATAAAAATTATGAGAGTAGCATGAGAAAATAAAAGATGCACCAGGCATTTTGGCATGGGCCTATGATGCCAACGCTCAAGGAGGATGAGGCAGGAACGCCTGAAAAGCAGAAATAAAAAGTGGACTGGGGTTATAGCTCAGTGTGAAGGCCTTGGGCTCAATCCCTAGTTTTATGAAAGAGAGAGAGAGAGAGAGAGAGGGACAGATGTACTGCTAAACATACTTAAACATGGTTGTGAGTGATGAAATTGCATGAAGTGTTTGAACTGAGATAAGAAAAACAATGAATTACTGAATCTAAGTATTACTAACAAAATGTAAATTCTGACTCAGTCATGGCTTTTTTTTAAAAAAGACTGTGTATGATAAATATATTGTTTGTTAAATAAATAAGCTTCAAAGGTTCAAAAATGAAATGACATAGATTAATTGGCTGAAATGGTTCAGTGAACAGCCACAAGGGCAGAGCAATTCTATGGGGGGGGGGATGGGTAAAGTACTTCAGCAGCTTGTGTTGGTTTTGGAATTTTACACGAAATTATCTTGTAGTGTTCTTGAAATGTGGGAATGTTTGGAGAGGGTGTTTGTCAGGACTAGGTATTAAGAACATGTGCGTCTGTGTCCTCTGATATTGCCACACCTGCTTTTCTTCCTAAATTATGTCATATGGCCCCACAGCCTAGGGCTTTCTTACTTCGTGTTGAATAAAAGCATAACTGGCTGTAGCCATGTCTGTGGGTTACTAGAATGCCTGCTAACAGTGTGGACACACCAGGGCCATATTCTTATTTTAGGTTAAAGATTTTTATACCTTATAACCATAGAAATCATCTTAAAGCTTCACACATATCTTTGCATAGAAAACAGCCACCAATGGCCAAGACTCTACTAAATGGATTGAATTCCTACAGATCCCTGAGTATTATCCACTTCTCATGTGATTGAAAAAAAAAGTGCATCAGGAGCTAAAGGACAGCTTGGTTTACATATTAAACAACAGCCTGAGAGAATGTGAGCCCCAGCTGAGATACCCTAGACCACTTGTAGCCTAGTGTGCTCACCAAGGGACCCATTTTTTTGTTTTACAGCATAAGCAAGGAGACAGTGGTGAAATCAGATTATTCTTTGGGGGCTGGAGGAATGGCACAGCCTTGAAAGCGCTTGATTCCCCAGCACCACATAAGTGGACGTGGTGGCGCTTGCCTATAAACCCAGCACTTTGGAGGCTGAGGTAGGAGGATTGCCAAAAGTTCAAGACTAGCCTGGGCTCCACAGTGAGTTCAGGACCAGCCTGGACTACAGAGCAAGACCCTGTCTCAAAAAGTAAAAAGGGCTGGAGGAATAGCTCAGCATTTAAAGCACCTGACTAGCAAGCTTAAGACCCTGGGTTCCATTCTCCAGCACCACACAATCTGGGTGTGGTGGTGCACCCCTGTAATACCAGCACTCTAGAGGCTGAGGCAAGAAGATTGCCATTAGTTCCAGGTAAACCTGGACCGCATAGTGAGTTCAGGACCAGCCTGGACTACAGAGTGAGACCCTGTTTTAGAAGTAAATAGATAAATAAGAAAAAGAAAGATGATAAATTATTCTTTGAATTGTATGTGATGTCTTCTTTTTTTTCCTTCTTTGCAGATCCCAAATCCCCTATTTGATTTGGCTGGAATAACATGTGGACACTTTCTCGTACCTTTTTGGACCTTCTTTGGTGCAACCCTGATTGGAAAAGCAATAATTAAAATGCATATTCAGGTAATTATAACCTCAGTTCACTGCCTAGAAGGGCACCATAGGCCCGTTCCAAGGCATTTAGGCCCAAAGCACTCTCTAGAGAGTTAAGTTGCTGGTTCTCCTTTCTGTTGGTGGCCTGCGTAGTAATAAAGCATGCCAAAATGTCACTTGGACAGTATTGAAGTCCTTGTTTTCTCTCTTCTGCTCTTTTTTGTTTTCTTTCATTTTTTACTCCATGAAACTATCTAAAACTTTCATCAAACAAAAGCAGTTTTCTGTGTTAGGAAAGCATACATCTCTGTTTCATATACATAATCAAACCAGCATAGTTTCTTCCCTGACCACCGCCTGGGAGAGCACGCCTTTCACCCATTCTCCTGTTCCTTCCCGCACCCTCTACACCAGTTCCTCTCTTGGCACTGATGCCCTTCACTGACGGCCAGCCAAATGTGAGTGTGGGAGAGAAGGGGGAGGAAAGGGCTGAGGAATTGGTGCGGAAGTGTGGGCTGTGGTAAGAGAAGTGAGACTACTAGTTCTCAAAGCCACCCATAGCAAAATCTTTAGGACACATATCCCCCCACCCACCCACACACACATACACTTACATTATAAGAGAGAAAAAGAGAACTTAAATGAGAGGAAATGGATATGTGCTTCTAAAACTGTGGTATGAGTTCCAATAAAGTAGATATGGAAAGAATTTGTTTTTAAACAGTGTGACTTAAAGGTATTTGCCAAAAGAAAGGCAAGAAAAGTGAAGTAAATATCTCAGCCTTTGTATGATTCTATAATAACTTTTTATGATTCTATAATAATTAAAACCTATATCTATCCATCCAAGAGTGTTAACTCATACCTCATGTGCATAGCATGCGTGAAGCTAGCAGTTCAATCCCCAGCTCCAAAAAAGAAGAAAAAGTTATATTTCTCCCCAGTGATTCTTTCTAATACCTCTGTGCCTGTGAGTCTTAGATTTCTTCTGCTTCTACCTCTCCATTTTAAAATTTTCAGGTTTCAGTGTTTGTGAATCTCTCTTCTAGTCTCTTACCATAATAAACCACTGAAAAATTCAAAGATGTGTTTTTTCTTTTTCAAGAAATTAGGTCCTCACGCTTACATTAACTATTTTGTTTAGTGAACACAAGATTTTTAATGTTGCAATGCTATTTACTTGCTTAAAACTTTAAATGCACCCCCTCCAATTTATTATTATTTTTTTAATGCCTGCTGGTCCCAGTGGCACAGGCCTATAATCACAGCACTGTGGGAGGCTGAGGCAGGAGGATCAGAAGTTTAAGCCCATCCTGGACAACCTAGCAACTTAAGGAGACCATGTTTCAAAATCAGAAATAAAGCTGGGTGGGAAGTGTAGCTCATTGTTTTAAAAAAAATAGGAATTTTTAAATAATAAAATATTGTGTTGAATTAAAATTATTTTGCAACATATCTGAAGATAATTTTTGCCTTTTAGCTCTTTATACAGGAAGAGGAGTATTAGCGCTTAGCTTTTTGGAATCTTTGATACCTAAAAAACAGTGACATTATTTTATTTTTATAAAAATTGTTGTAGTATAAATTCTTATATACTGTTTTATAGCCCTTGAGTATAACTCAGTGCAGAAGCCTTGGGTTTAGTCCCAGTACCAAGAGAAAAGAAAAGAAAGAAAAGTTGAATATTCTTTTCAATGTTCTCTTTTTCTTTCTTTTTTTTTTTTTTGCATTGACTTTTTTATTTTATTTTGTTTTTGAGATAGTCTCCATCTGCAGTCCATACTGGTCCTGAACTCACTAGGTAGTCTAGGCTGGCCTTGAACTCACAGCAGTCCTCCTGCCTCAGGCTTCCCAGTGCTGGAATTACAGGCATGCACTGCCACACCCAGTTTATGTGGTACTAGGGAATTAAACTCAGGGACTTGTGCTTGCTAGACAGGAGCTCTCCCTGCTGTGCTATTCCTCCAGCTTTGTATTGTTTTCTTAACTATAAATTATTTATATGATGAAAGAAGGTAAATTGCTTAATGAGGACTGTTTATCAGGACCAGTGTCAGGTAATTTTCATTGGTTATCTCCCTGTGAGGTATTTACTATCTACATTTTACAGAGGTAGGAACTTTTAAAGGAAGTAAGTATTTGCCTAGATAAAGCACTTCTGTAAAGCCAGGGGATTCATGTACCAACTTCTATAAAGTTGAAACTCATTTTTATAATTATAATGAACTATGTGGAAGGGGGAAAAAAGCTAGAATTCATTTATGTTTCTGAAAAGGAGTTTGAGTTCCTTCATTAAACCAAGTCCATGAGATGTGTTTGCTCTGTTCCATTGTATCGTAGTGATGTACTGTATGAAGTCCTGTCACTTGAGGTAAACACAGATGTAGCCTAGGATAGCAAATGTTTCACATAGTGAAGGGAAAGAGTGTTTAGAAAATGGATTGGATGGCCCATGCTCATAATCCCAGCACTTGGGAGGCTGAGGCAGCCGAATTGCTGCAAGTTCAAGGCCAGCTGGGGCTATATAGTCACTTCAGGACCAGCTTGGGCTACTGAGCAAGACCCTGTGTTGGACAAGGTGGGGAAGATCAGAAGTTTGAACCCAGTGTGGGCAACTTAGTGAGACCATGTCTCCAAAAAAAAAAAAAGATGAAAATGGGTTGGAGATGTAGTTTAGAATAAAGGTCCTGAGTTCAATCCCCAGTACCACAAAAAAGGGGGGTTGGGGAGGAGAAGTAGACAAACAAGAAAACAATGTTAGTAATATAAACAGTTTAGCCGTTTCTAAAATAGGGGGAGATACTTTTACATAAATTATTTTGTACTGTAATAGTAATCTTCTTTTCACCTGATTTTCTTTCACCCTTTTTTCCTCAGCTTGAACTCAGATGACTCTTCTTGATCAGTCAGATCATTCTTTTCACTGATGTCTTACTCTCTGTTAGCCTCCCCTGAAAAATCTCTCAGCCCACCTCCAATATTTGAACAAAATTTTTCTTCCTACTAGACAGGTATACCTCCTGGCCTGAAAGTGTATCCTTAGAGGGGTGGAGGAATGGCCCAGTGGTTAAAGCACTTGGTAAGCCGGGCATGGTGCCACATCCCTGTAATGCAAGCACTCAGGAGGATGAGGCAGGAGGTTTGCTGTGAGTCCAAGGCCAGCTTGGACTCCATAGTGAGTTCAGGACCAGCCTGGGCTGAATAGTGAGACTGTGTCTCAAAAAAATAAATAAAAAATAAAAATTTAAAAGTATCCTTAGAGACACTGCCTCTCAGATAATGGTAAAAGTTAGTATACTTAAATATACTTCATGTACCATGTAACTTATCCTGGGTATTGTCTGTTGCCTCTCTTACCTTCTCACCCCCACAACACAAATAGGTAGAATTCTAAGTTCAAGAAGGCTGGAAATATTTGTCTGGTGGATTACTGAGGTATTCTGCTTTCTGAAATAATATGTGGTTCGAGGCCATCCTGGGCTGTGTAGTGACCCTGGACTATAGAGTGATAAGACCTTGTCTCAACCCCCCCCCCAAAAAAAAAAAATCTGGTTTGTAACAAGCACTCACTAAGTATTTAATGTAGATTTGGTTAAGATTGTTCTCTCCAATGGGAGACTTTTCTTTTTAGTGCTGTTGGAAATTGAACCCAGGGCCTGCCCCTGAGCTACATCCCCACTTCGTTTTTTATTTTGAGACAGTTTCACTGAGTCTCTTAAGTTGTTCAGGCTGAGCTTGAGCTTGTGGTCAGGCTTAAGCTTGAGCTGCTTCAGGCTTCCAGAGTGCTAGAATTCCAAGTTTGTGACACCAGGCCCAGTGAGGCTCCTTCCTTTTTTCCTTCCTTCCCTCCCTCCCTCCCTCCTTCCTTCCTTCCTTCCTTCCTTCCTCCTTTCTTTAACAAACAATTTAGTTCCATTAGTTCTCTCTGGGCACTCGCTTTAGCATGGTAGGAAATGGGATGGGGGGGGGGACTCATGGTGGTAAAATCGCTGAAAGTCACTTCATTTCTTCTTTCATCCGTTAGTAAACAATTCATACCTCTACATATCTTTACTTTTCATATAGATCCCATATACTAATACTTTTCTGTAATGATTGTCTCATTTGCTTTACAGTAAGTATTCATACATTATTTGTGTACCATTGCCACTTTAATAGTCTTCTACCTGAAATAGTATGTTTTCTCTAACTTGCCTACTGTCAGATTTCTAATGGATAGATAAAAAGAACACTTACTATTTATTCTATTTCTTTCCTCTCCACTTTAGTCACATTAGCTTAAGTAATTATTTAACATACAGTAGCAGAATAATAGTTTATCAGAAATTTGGAGACGGCTGGAGGAATGGCTCAGCGGTTAAAGCGCTTGAGCAAGCACTAAGCCAAAAGCTAAGTACCTGAGTTCGATTCCCCAGCACCACATAAGCTGGGCGTGGTGGCGCAGGCCTGTAATCCCAGCACTCAGGAGGCTGAGACAGGAGGATTGCCGTGAGTCCAAGGCCAGCCTGGGCTCAGAAGTGAGTTCAGGATCAGCCTGGACCACAGAGCAAGACCCTGTCTCAAAAAAAAAAAAAAAACAGAAATTTGGAGAAAAATCTAGAATTATTCATAGCCAAATTATTAACCATCATTGAAAACTGAAGTTAAATATCACCTTCTTATAGCAGCACAACTAACAATAGCTAAAATGTGGAAGACACCAAAATACCCATCAACAGACCAATGGATACACAAATTGTGGTATTTGTATACAATGGAATACTCCTGTCTATAAAGGCAGATAGGTTGGAGGATATTGTAGGTAAATGGAGGCAAATTGAGACCATCATGCTTAGTGAAGTGAGTCAGAAGCAGAAGGTGAAATATCAAATGGTTTCTCTGATATGAGAAACCCAGATCACAATTACTTTGTAGAACTTAATGTGGGAAATAATGGGAACTGGAGGGGAGGGCAATGGAGTAGGAAGGTCAAAAAGAGATAAGGGGAAGGACTTGTAACTATGCACAAAATACTCAAGATTATTGTAAACTTTATGTCTTGCACTTATACAGTGTCAATAAAATGAGGTGAAAGCATTACTTTCTTGAATTTTTCATTAATTACACAATTAAGTATCACTTTTTCTTTCTCTGAGCTTCTATAAGAAATTGTTTTGGGGTTTTGTAGTTGTTTTGTTTACCACTAGTATGATTTATAGCTTTATATTTATGTAAATATATTATCTATAATAATTATGTTAGCATTGTTTAGTTGAGTTGAGACGAGACTATTTGGTGTACCTACTTGCTAAATTGTTCTTTTTGTAAGAGAAGATATCAATGTCTGTAATTAATGGAGAGAGTGCTTTATTAACACCAAGAAAATGTCCCAGATCTTATAAAAGATCGTGTAACTGACACCTAAAAGGCCAAGCCCATTAAGAATCCAACAATGGAACTTCCATGGTACTTTTATAAAAACCTTCCATGAAAGACTTTTCCATATCCTGTGGATTAGATTTAGCTCAGACTCCTGTTGTCAGAGTAAATTGGTTTTTATTTCTTTGATGGAAGCACTGAGGGAACCCAGGACTTCTATGGAATAAGGGATTCTAATATACACAGAACAAGTGATTGTTCTCTGTTCCCTCCCAATCTCGGGTTCATACCTGATATTTTCCCTCAGACAAGGTCATGTGACCTAGTAGGACTAGATCTATATTTAAAGGATAGCATCTTTCAATTACAAAATAAGTAGCATTAGAATTAAGTGGGGTCTTTTGTTATAAGAGAATTACATTTTTAAATTGCAGATGAGGGGGCTGGAGGAATGGCTCAGCGTTTAAAGCGCTTACCTACCAAGCACTAAGTACCCTAGTTTGATTCCCCAGCACCACATAAGCTGGGCGTGGTGCCGCACGCCTGTAATCCCAGCACTCAAGAGGCGGAGACAGGAGGATTGCCGTGAATCCAGGGCCAGCCTGGGCTCTGAAGTGAGTTCAGAACCAGCCTGGACCACAGAGTGAGACCTTGTCTCAAAAATAAATAAATAAATAAATAAATAAATAAATAAATAAATGCAAATGGGGGCAGACTTCATATTTTTTAGACTTACTAGAATTGTGGATTTACACTGGTTCTTTTAATGACTAAATATTTTAACTGATGTTTTCTTTATAGAAAATCTTTGTTATTATAACATTCAGCAAGCACATAGTGGAGCAGATGGTGGCCTTCATTGGGTGAGTAACTCCTTAAGACTAACATGAGTATCACTTGCAGAGTGGATGTTGAGGGGAGTAAATGTGTAGAAGACTAATTTGGGAGAAAATTTTTGAGAACTCATTTTGGGGAAACAAAAGCTTTTTCCTGGTTGTTAGTTAGGTTGCAGAACATTTTGTCCTACAAAAGGAAAAGATGAAGTCCACTTTATCTTTGTCTTGTTGTAAATCAAGCATATTAAGTCATAGAATCCTTTTTCATGGGGCTATAGGTCAAGCCCAAGGCATTGCACATGCTAAGCAAGTGTCAGGTCACGTCATTCTTTTGTTTTTGTTTGTTTTTTGAGACAAGGTCTTGCTCGGTAGTCCAGGCTAGTCCTGAATTTACTGTGTAGCCCAAGCAGTCCTCCTGACTCAAGCCTCCCTAGTGCTAGGATTACAGGCATACACTACCACCCCCAGCTTATGTGGTACTGGGCATTGAACCCAGGGCCTTGCAAGTACTAGACAAGCACTCTAACCACTGTGCTATGCCCCTAGCCCAAGTCACATCATTTTCTATTTTTAAAATATGTTTAGGTTTGAGTCTGTAGTCCCTACAAGAAAATACAATTTTTTTCTAAATATTAAAGATGTGTGTGTGTCGTCATATTTCCATATATGCAAGGGTGGGGGGGGTGGGATGGGGTAGTTATAGACCTGTGCCACCCGGCCCAGTACACAGTTACATGTAATATAAATAAGAGCTTACATAAAACTTTTAGTATTTTCAAATAAGGCACGGCAAGAAGGCTGAGGCAGGAGGATGGTAAATTCAGGTCCTACCTGGGAATTTATAAAAAGGCCTGGGAATGTAGCTCAGTGCAGAGGATCTTGTTTAATCCCCAGTACCTGAGTTATTTCCCCAGTCTCTTTTTTTATTGTTTATTTGTGACAGGCTGCCCAGGTTGGGCTCAAATTTGGGATTCATCTAAAGTGGTGGGATTACAGGCCTGCACCACTAGCCCAGCTCCAATGTTTTGATTGTTTTTGTTTTCATTTAATTTAAAGAAATGAATTAGACCACATTTAGCACGTGATCCAAATGATCTCACACGAAAGAAAAGTTCACTTTGATTAAACAAATACCATTTATGCCATAAGCCCACAGAGGAGGCTGCCTGTGTGGCTGAGCTGCGGTGAGGGCGTGCTCCATTGCGCTGAGGTCCTGGCCAAGGCACCCTGGGACCCTGTTGGCTCCTTTGTACCCCATCCCAAGCACCCTGGCTTGTCTTAGTCTCGAGCACCGTCAGCCTTGAGCACTCTGGCCACAATAGTGAGGGCAGGGAGAGTTGGCCGGGTCAGAGACCTGAGCTCCTTCGTGGTAGGCAGGGCTGAGGCAGTGCTCTGGAACTGGATCCTGCTGCCAGCCTAGTCTGGCTACTGGGAAGTGGGTGGGAGGCTCAGATTGCAAGGGGGGTGGAGAAGGGAGGAAGGCAGGACCTACTCATTTTCTTTAGTTAATTAAATTAAATTTCAACCAGAATATGAATTATTAGCAGGTATTAAATTGAAGTAAAACCAAAAATTCTTTGGTTTCTCACTTGTTCTACCTTTCAAATGATTCGTTTGCTCATTGTGTACAGGGGTGGGTCCACAGTGCGAAGGTGTCAGGTTGAGGTGCACCACTTGGCATGATCTTAACCTCCATCTTCACCTGACAGGCAGTTTATAGAACAAAACAATTATGCAGTTTGAAATAAATTGGTGGAGCCTGGTGACACAGGCCTGAATCCTGACACTCTAGGAGGCTGAGGGAAAGAGTCCCAAGTTTAAGTCTGACCTGGGCAACTTATCAATTTAGTGACTGACACTGTCTAAAAAGTAATAAAAAAAGGTTGGGAGTGTAGCTCAGAGCAAAAGCCCTGTGTTCAATCCCTAGTACCTGAAAAATAAAGCAAACTGTATTCCTCTATATATGATATGTGTTGTAGTAAAGCAGTCCTTAATATTTTTAGCTCTTTTTTTGATGTAATAATTAAGGAAATATATATGTGTGTGTGTGTGTGTGTATATATATATATATATATACACACACACACACACACACATTATTGAGAATATACTTAATAGAATCAGACTTTGAATTTATTAATAGGTCTGACTATGAATGTGGTTTATAATACAAATAAAAATTTAACCTCTGTCTCAAAAAATAATTTAAACAGGGCAGCCTTTTCCCTAATCCCTTCTGAGTAGTGGAAGCTTTATTTTTGTTAATATTTCCCTCTGTCCTCATCTTTACAAATAAACTATGCACTTTACAACTTAATTTTTTTAAATTTTTGCTCCCTATATTCTTACAAAGAAAGTGCTTTGGCTAGGGCTGTAGCACAGGCCAGTAATTTCAGCATTCTGGGAGACAGGAAAACCCCAAGTTTGAGCCCTGGCTGGGCAACTTAGCAAGACCCTCTCTCGAGTAAACAATACAGAAAGAGGCTGAGGGTGAAGGGTTCCCTCACCAATACTGCCCCATAAAGAGGAGGAGGAGGAATAATTCTTATCATTTCATTTCTTTCCCTCCATACTGGCTATTGAACTCAAAGGCTTGGTATGCTAGGGAAGTGCCCTGCTGTGGAGCTATGTCCCAGCCCTTGTAGTTTGAGACTGGGTCTCTCTCTAAGTTGCTTGACCTGGTCTCAAACTTGAGCTCCCCCCTGCCTGAGCTGGGGTTAGAGGTGTGTGATCCCATACATGGCATTTAACTATAAGAACATATTTCATCCATTCTGAGAGATTATGGCTTTGCCTTGAGACAGTTCTAAAAAGATGCTGCAGTAACCTACCCACACATTGTAGAATGCCTGCTTAGTTGCACCCACTGCTTTCATTTCTGCTTTTCCCATACTGAACTTACATATGGAAGTTTTCTGACTACTTCTCTATCCTGACCCTGTGACCATCTATTTCTCCAGACTTAGGGGTTTCTAAGCCGTGTATCATCTGTCCACCTCTAGTTTCTCTCCTTTCCAGTCTGTTCACCACACTGCAATCAGTCTACCTTTTGTGTTTTATTTTGCTGGGCTGAGGATCAAACCCAGTGCTTCATGCATGCTAAGAAGTGTTAGACCCCTAAGCTGTCCCCAGCCTGGTAGTCTTTTTGAAGTGTTATTGATTGGCTGCCTGGTTAGTTGGTTGGTTGTGTCAGGGTCTTGCCCTGTAGTTGAGGCTAGTCCTGACCTCACTGTGTAGCCCAGGCTGGCCTTGAACACATGGCAGTCCTCCTTCCTCAGCCTCCTGAATGCTGGCATCACAGGCACACACCACCATGCCTGGCTGTTGTTGTATGGTGCTGGGGGCGGACCTGGGCCTTTGAGCAAGCACTTTAATCACTGAGGTATTCTTCCAGCCCTAGCTTTTTAAAATTTTAGTATGGACAGGTGAACACCATTGTCTCACCCCTTCCTGGTGTCTTCTTCTTGTCACTCTTACTTTATCTTTCCTTTCATCTTAAGATAAAGCCAGAAGCTCTTGACTAGGTTTATGATGCCTGGTCTGACACACACACACACCCCCCCCCCTTCCTGCCCACACCACTTCGACAGTACTTGAGCTGCCCACCATTGGTCTTTGCTAATGTTTTCCCCTTGCATAGTTCAGAATTTCTCAACATTGGCACTGCTGACATTTTGGGCCAGATAATTCTTTAGTTATGAGGGTCTGTCATATATGTTTTAAGAAATTTAGCAGCATCTTTGTCCTTTACATGATGTGTACCAATGTAGTTCCCAGACCTAATAAAAATGATTTCAGGATCCTGGAGTTGTGGTACAGAGAGTGAGCACATCCTTATCAGGTATGAGGCCCAGGGTTCGATCCCCAGGACCCAGAAAACATTCTGGCTGGGTTGGGTGGAGCAGTCGTGTCATCCCAGCAGTCTAGGAACCTGAGGCAGGCAGAACCCAAGTTTGAGCCCAGCCTGGGTAACTTAGCAACTTCATGAGAACTCTGTAGCTCAGTGTGAAGGCCTTGGGGTGGATCTCCACACACATAAATACACAGGATACCAGTCATTGCCAGATATTTCACATGAAATAAACTCATCACCACAGTGAGAATTCTTGACCTCTAGAATGTCCGTTAGATCTCACTTACTGCATTCTCAAAAAACCTTCCATGACTGGATCACATAACCTTTACCAGGAGCCTCTCTGTATAGCGGCATGTTGTATTTTAAACTTGTGTTTTTTTTTTGTTTTGTTTTTTTCATTAGCTTATTGTTATTTGCTTTCAGTACTAGAGATTGAGTTAGAAGCCTTAACCTTGTCTAAGTTCCCAGGCCCCGCCTCTCACTTCTTTTTATTTTGAGACAGAGTCTCACTAAATTGGCCAAGCTGGGCTAGAACCTGTGATCCTGGTGCCTCAACTTCCCCAAGTGCTGTTAAGAACGACAGCAGTAGGGCGCCATGCCCAGCTGTATTTTCACATTTGTAAGTGTTGGTGTGTGATTCCTTTTTCAGGCTACTAACCTATAAGTGTTTTTTTTTTTTTTTTTTTTGAGACAGGGTCTCACTCTGTAGCCCAGGCTGGTCCTGAACTCACTTTGGAGCCCAGATGTACCTTGGCCTCAGGCAATCCTCCTGCCTCAGCCTCCCGATTACTGGGATTACTGGTATGCACCACCATGCCCAGCTTTATGTGGTGCTTGGGAATCCAGCCTCGGGCATTTTGCTTGCTAGGCAAGCACTTTAACTCCTGTTCCATTCCTCCAGCCCCCTGTGTCTTAATGGCAGATACCTTTCTACTTTTATTCCCATTATGACCACAGCATGTGGCTTTTTGACTGACATGTAGCAGATGCTCAGAAAATATCTGCTGAAGAAATGAACAAAGATCTAAACAAAGATCTTGCTAACAAAAATTAGCAAGTGGTTTGTGTTGCTCAGATTCTTCGGTTTCCCTGGCCTTTAGAGTTTCTAGTTAGTTAAATTGGAGTGTCTTAGGTTTTTCAAAATCAGCAGCTTTTTGTTTTGTTTTTATTTATTTTTTGTTTGTTTTTAATACTGGAGGTCGAACAGACATCACCATATTTCACAAATCCTTAAGTTTAAGTGGGGCATGGTGGTGCATTCATGTAGTCCCAGTACTCTGTGAAGCTGAGGCAGGAAGATTGCCGTAAGTTCAAGGCCAGCTTGTGCTACATAACAAGTTCAGAACCAGCCTAGTCTGTTACAGAGGAGACCCTGTCTCGAAAACCAGAACCAAGACAAATCATTAAATTGGCCAGGCTGCCCTGGAATTTAGGATCCCTCTGCCTCAACCTCCCAGAATGCTGGGATTACAGATGTATATTATCATGCTTGGATAGTAATACTTTTCTTTTTGGCTCCACTACCATGATACCTGAATACAGTTCAGTGATTCTTTCAGATAAGATAACTTTACATAAATTTGTTCTAATATTTAATCTACTAGATTCACTTATGGACTTAGATAGATGATATAATATTTTAAATATTTTGGGCTGAAGACTAAGATTAGTGCCCTGGCCTAACATATGCATGGCCCTTGGTTTGGTTCTTCAACACCATATAAAAATTAGCCAAGCATGGTGGTGGACTCTTGTAATCCCAACACTCAGAATGCTGAGGCAGGATTGCTGGAAATCAAAACCATCCTGGACTACAGAGCAAGACCCTCTCTCAAAATAAGTGAACAAACAAATAAAAATACAAATTTATTTTCAGGAGACAGATGTTGGGGTTTCTTCATCCACATGTTTTTCCCAGCACTGTCTACAGGGATGGCCACAGCTTCTTTTCTAGATAATATATCAAACTGTAGAAATAATTAGACTTGGCAGGTGATAGTATGCATAACTATGTAGTGACTGAGCAAGATCTTGTCTCAGAATCAAAATTAAATATTGGGTTGGGGTTGTAGCTTAGTGTGAAGGTCCTAGGTTCAGTCCCCAGCTCTGTGAAAGGGAAGGAGGGAGAAAAGAAGGAAGCGATGGATTAGCAGTTTATTTCAGAAGACATTGGGGTTGACTCACTAGATCCATTGTTGAATTTAGCTGAAAATACTCCCTCTGACTTGGTATAGAATCATTGGCCTTGTTTCTCCTCCCCTTTGCATCATTAAAACTATAGTAGAGCAAACCAGTGTAGTTCATTGGTTAGAGCACTTGACTAGCAGGCACAAGGCCCTGTGTTCAATTCCCCAGGACCAGTAAGCTAGGCATGGGAGCATATACCTGTAGTCCCAGAACTTGTCTCAAAACAAGTAAAAAAAAAATAATAAAGCTTAGAATGCAGTTATTCTGAAAGATCTTTGAAACTTTGTATCCATGATTAAAGGAGTAGTGAATTGCCATGGTAAAGATAAAAAGATCAGCAATTCCAAATTTAGAGGCTAGGGGAATAGCACAGTGGTTAGAATGCTTGCTTACCTGGTAGGCACAAGGCCCTGAGTTTAATTCCTCAGCACCACATAAACCAGGCTTGGTGGCGCACACCTACAATCCCAGTATTCAGGAGGCTGAGGCAGGAGAATTGCAGTGAGTTCAAGGCCAGCCTGAGCTGCATAGTGAGTTTAGGATCAGCCTGGACTACAGAATAAGATCCTGTCAGGGAAAGGGAAAAAATAGTGTTTTCAACAAAATTTTGAGAAGCTGGGCCTGGTGGCTCAGGCCTATTACTCTAGCACTCTGGGAACCTGAGGCAGGAGGATTGCTGAGAGTTAGAGGTGAGCCTGGACTCCTTGGAGAATTCAAGACCACCGGGACTAAAGAGTGAAACTCTGTCTCAAAAAAAAAAAAAGAGAGAGAGAGAGAGAGAGAGAGAAGAGAGATACTAAGGCAAGGAAGAGTAAAATCTGAGTCTAAGGAGTAAGGACAGTTACTGGCTTTGAATCAAACAGATCTCAGTTTGAATTTGAACTCTGCCACAAGCTAGCTATTTAACTTCTGTCTGTGTCTGGTTTTAGTTGCTTTTCTATCAAACATATATTTTTGAGTAGTAGTTCTTCTCCAGTTCAGGAAGGCACTGATAACCTCTCCAGCTCAGGTCACCTTTTGAAATGTTCTGTTATGAGACAGCTTACAGTAAATTTGAAATAAAGTTCGACCTGTGAGTTACTTTTCCAAAGCATATAGATTTTGGGTTTGTTTGTGTGTTGTTTGCTTGCTTGTTTGTTTTGAGACAGGGTCTCGCTCTGTAGCCCAGGCTGGTCCTGAACTCACTGTGTAGCCCAGGCTGGCCTTGGACTTACAGGCATGCGCCACCACGCCCAGCTTTATGTGGTGCTAGGGACGAACTCAGGGCCTTTAGCTTGCTAGGCAAGCACTTTAACTGTTGTGCCATTCTTCCAGTCCCAACATGTAGATTTTTGAAATGCCTTTTTTCTCAAGTTTGATATTGTTTGTGTTCTCAAATTCTCATTTTCCCAAGTTTCTCGTGCCTCTGAATAAGAAAGCCAACATTTAAGTATCGTGCTCTCAGGGAGACCTGAAGGAAAGCCCAGCCCAGCTGTCCTTGAAGTACCTTACAGGCTGAAGGAATAGCACAGCAGTTAGAGCACTTGCCTGTCAAGCACAAGGGCCTGAGTTCCATTCCCTAGCACCACATAAACCTGGCATAGTGGCGGTCACCTGTATTCCCAGCACTTGGGAGGTTGAGGACAGCCTGGGCTACATAATGAGTTCAGGACTACTCTGGACTACAGAGCAAGAGCCTGTCTTAAAAGCAAGCAGACAAACCAAGCCTCTCTTACTTTATTCCCTGATGTCTAAAATGCGTGTATCCAGCACAAAGGCTGTTTCATTAAAGAAGATACACATTTTTTGAATCATCTTTGATACATATGATGCAAATTTTGTTTGGTTAGTGGTACTAGGGAATTAAGATTGTGGCCTTGACACTGAGCTACATCCCCAGCTCATTTTTTTGTTTTGATTTTGAGACAAGATCTTATAAATTTGCTAAGTTGATCAGGCTGGGCCCAAACTTGGCAGTCCTCCTGTCTCAGCCTCCTGGCAAGTAGTACGGACATGTGCCATTGCATCTAAATATTAATGTTTACTTCTAAATGTATCTCCTTATGATAGGTATTTTCCCCTTTTACTGCTTTGAAAATTGTGCTGCAGAGTTTATAAGTAGATGACATGTGCTTTTAGAATTTTATTAACCTTATGAAGAGGATATCATACTATATATAGTCTTGAAATTTAATATTATATTGCTGATATTTTTGTGATGTTATATAGATAATTCATTTTGACTGCTATGTATTATCCCAGTAAGAAATTATTTGTCCTTTCTCTTGTTGGTGGATATTTGAGCACTTAAGGCATATCTTAGTCGGTGTAGGTGAGGACATAGGAAAGAACCTAAGAGAATGCTGAAAAGGACAGCACAGAAGAGGGAAGAGGTGAGAGTTCAGAAGAGGTATTGCCTGTAAGCAAGACAGCCTGTCTCTTAGTTTTGTGCAGAGCCAAATTTGGACAAACTAGCCACACCACAGTTCTGTCTATGGTGTGTTAGGCCAGCCTATTCCTTTCCTCCCCAGAGTAGTGTGGAAAGAGTTACTGTTGATACTTAATCTCTGGTGAACAAGTGTAGTATTAGTTTTATAGAAGGTTGCACACTATGCTGATGGACTGTCCCAAAAAGGCTTCTGTTTTCAGCGTGAGTACGGAGTGGCCTAGCTAAATGTGATACCTTAAGTATGCCTTTACCGTGTGGTATTTTTAGTACAGTATATTATTGTACCAGCCTAAGGTAACAAAATGTAAGTAGTGTCCCTCCCCCAATCAGAAATAATTAATCGATTTATTTCTTGAGCAATTCTAAGAAGCAGTTTCCAGTATGATCAAGTTTAAGCAAAGTTATCCTTGCTACCTACCTCTTAGACAAGGGGTTGGCTTGTGCTCACTTTGGTAGCATGTATGCTGAGAAAAAGGGGCTTGGTCAAAGTGTACATGTCAATCTGAATGAATGAAATATATTATTTACATATTCTAGGAGACTAGAATGTAGGTCAGAGCTTTCTTATGTATGGTTGCGGGCGGGTAGAGGAAAGGTTCTGTAAACAACCTAAGGCATGTAATGTTTTTCACTTTTTAAAATAAGTCAGTGTTTATAACCTGGGGACCAGGAAGCTTTAGAACTTGAAGTACATTACTGTATTTGTTGTGGTCTTACTGCTTTTAATTACCACTTAAAACTAATTTTTATTTAATTTGAGACCTTCTCCATTGAGAGCTATCTACACACATTTCTTTAAAGAATAAACCAAATCTAACCTTTAAAATCATAATTAAAATGACATATTCCAGTATTCTCACCAAATGCAGGATAAGAATTCCCAGAAAATAACATTAAGCATATGACTCGCAACAAACCATATGCAGAACATTGGCTCATTGTCAGGTTGCCAGGGCCTTGTTGGAAGACAAAGTCCACAGTTTTACCACCCAAGAGAAGTTTCCAGAACTCAGTCACTGAACTTGAGGACTGGGGGATGGGCTTGGCTGGAACAGGGACTTTTTACCAGATACAGAATGTTCCATGCTCTTCTTTGCTGTCTCCTATTTCTGCGTTTAACTTGATGTTTGACCTCAGAGTTGGGCTTGCCTGTGGCAAGAGAGATCATTTTAACCAGTGAGTAATTAAGTGCTTGAGTCTGAATGTTGCTTCTTGTTCCTCACTCAATGGAAAGTGGTCACAGTGAGCTCTGTCAGCCTGGACTTTTTCTTCTACAGAATGGAATCTGGCCTTTCACTTAAAAATATAAGATATTCTTTTTGGCACTGGTCATTATGAAATAATCTAAAGATTTTGGAAGTGTGGAAAACAAACATTTGTATTAGAATATGTAGACTCAGCTGTGCACTCTGATTTTTTTTTATCCTTTGTTGTTGTTGTTTTTCTTTTGTTTTTGTTTAAATTTTTTTGCTTCTTGTTTTGAAACAAGATCTCTCTCTGTAGTCTGGCAGGTCCTGAACTCACTATGTACCTACGCTGGCCTCAAGCTCAGCAGTCCTCCTGACTCAGCCTCCTGAAGGCTGGAATTAACAGGCATACACCACCAAACCTGGCTGATTCCTATATTGTGCTGAGGGCTCTAACACAGGGACTTATGCAAGAGGCAGGTGCTTTAGCCACTGGAGTCTGCTCCCAGCCCCACATTCTGACTTTAACAACCTTTTACTATAGTTTAAGAAAGCTTTCTTTTCATGTTCTGTAGTTTATGTATTCTTCTCATTTGAAACAAAGCCCTTCTATGTCACCATGATAGACATTGGAAGGCAGTGTAGTTCAAGCATAGCCAAGAAATAAACGTTGTATTAGCAAATTAATGCTGACTGTAATTGGATCATTTCAGTAGAATAATGAAAACCTAAACCCAGTTAATTAGATTGAATGACATGGAATTGTGGGATAAAGGAAAAGGAAAGCCAACATCATTCTTGACATACTTAATTGTTCTATAGGACTGCGTTGACTAAAGTAATTCATTCATTCAGTAGTAGGAGAGAGCACTGTGTGTCTTAAACTGAGACAAAGATCTAGAGATGGAAGTCCGTAGGAGAGTTGGGGATGCAGCTAGGTGGTAGAGGACTTACCTGGATTCATCCCCAGTACCACATTTAAAAGAGATAGTACAAGAGCTAGAGGCGTAAGTTGGTACCTAGCAAGTATAGGGCCCCAGGTTTGTTTCCCTAGCACCACATAGATGGGATGTGGTGGCACATGACACAGCTGTAGAAAATAAATGAATAAATTATAAATAAAGCCCCACACCCCTGGACCTGCCTCAAAAACTAAAAAATAAGTCAATACAAATTATTTAAAATAAAAAGGGGGCTGGAGGAATGACACAGCAGTTAAAGTGTTTGCCTAGTAAGTGCTAAGTATCTGACTTTGATTCTCCGGCACCACATAAAGCCAGGCATGGTGGTACACGCCAGTAATCTCAGCACTGGAGAGGCTGAGACAGGAGGATTGCCGTAAGCCCAAGGCTAGCCTGGGCTTCATAGTGAGTTCAGGACCAGCCTGGGAAAGAAAGAAGGAAAGGAAAGAAGGAAGGAAGGAAGGAGGAAAGGAAAGGAAAGGAAAGGAAAGGAAAGGAAGGAAAGGAAAGGAAGGAAGGAAGGAAATATGGAAGGAAGCGGCTATGGGCATAGTTCTATGGTTAGAGCACTTGCCTAGTACGTAGAACTCCCTGGGTTTGATCCTCCAGCACCACATAAAAATTAGCCAGGCATTAGAGTGCTATTCAGTCTCAAAAAATAATAAAATAAAACTTTAAAAAGTGAGGGGACATTGTGGAAGGAAATTAACATTTAGTAAGCACCTACTGTGGCAGATGCTTTATGTAAATTTTTATTTAAAATGTATAACAAGGACTAGAAGAATGGTTCAGCGGTTAAAGTGCTTGCCTAGCTAACACTAAGTCAAGCGCTAAGGCCTGAATTCAATTCCCCAGCACCAGCTAAACCGGGCATGTTAACACACGTCTGTAATACCAGCACTCAGGAGGTTGAGGCAGGAGGATTGCCATGAGTTCAAGGCCAGCCTGGGCTTCAGAGGAAGACCCTGTCTCATAAATAAATAAATAAATAAATAAATAAATAAAATGTATTACAAAAGCTGGGTGTGGTGGCACACAGGCCTGCAGTCCCAGCACTAGGGAGGCTGGAGCAAGAGGATTGCCATGAGTTTGAGGCCAGCCTGAACTATATAATGAATTCAGGACCAGCTGACCTATAGAGAGTGAGACCCTATTTGAAAGAGAGAGAGAGTTAACAAAATCTGTGAGGTAATACCACTGGGTACATGGAGAAACCAAGGCACAGAGAAATTGGTTTCATATATATGGTAAGAGATCATTGATTGGAGGCCTGGGGCATATAACTCAGCAGTTAAAAGTGTTTGCCTAGCAAGCACAAGGCCCAGGGTTTGATTCCCCTGTACCACTTAAACTGGGCATGGTGCACATGCCTGTAATTGCAGCGCTTGGGAGGCTGAGGCAGGAGGATTGCCATGTGTTTTAGGCCAGCCTGGACTTCAGAGTGAAACCCTGTCTCTTAAAAAAAAAAAAAAAATTGAAAACCCTGGGTATCCTCTTTACCCTGTCTTCCTTGAACATCAGCATGAAAGAATTAGAATCAGTGTGAGGCTGGTCCAGTGGCCCCAGCCTGTAATCCCAGCACTGTGGGAAGTTGAGGTGGGAGAATGTCAAATTCAGGCCCAGCCTACCAGTTTAGTGAGACTTAATCTGAAGATCAGAACTAAAATGCAGTTTACGGCAGTAACTCAGTGTGAAGGTACTGGGCCCAGTCTCTAGTACCCGAAAAAAGAAAAGAACTGGTGTGAATTGTTCCCATCCCCACTCCTCATTCACAGGGCATTGGCCTGTGCTCAGCTTGCTGCGAACCCTGCTGGCTCCTTTGCTCTAATTCAAATGTATTTTCTCTTCTAGCACCCTTCTAAATTTGTTTGTTGAAAGCAAGAAGATCACTTTTTTTTCTTATTTGAATGGTGTGATTTTTTCTACCTAACTACTTTTTGGATCACTAGTTAATAATTAAGTTAAATTTAGGTAAGGGTGAACCTTACTTCTGAGTCTTGAGACAAGGTCTCACTCTCTAGTCCAGAATTGGTCCTGAACTCATTATGTAGCCCAGGTTGGACCTGAACAATCCTTCTGCCTCAGCCTCCCAAGTGCTGGTATTACAACCATGTGCCACCATGCCACCACACCCAGTTTAAGTGGTGCCTGGGAATCGAACTCAGGGCTTTGCACTTGCTAGGCCAGGGCTTAAACCACTGTATTATTGTTCTTCCAACCCCAGTAATAGTGTATTTTAGAGAATATCTGCTACAGAAAGATTCTTACTCCATTCTGAGTCTTACTGAAAATGATTCCACATGTTCAAAGGCGTAGGCAAATCTGAATGCAAATTCTCCGGTGGCTGAAATCTGTGAAGCAGTAGCAGCCATATACCTGAAGTTTCTGGCCAAGTGCTGTTGGTCTTCCTTCTACCTCACCACAGAGAAATGGATGGTGTCCTGTGTCGATAATACTGCTCTGCATACAGTGGATGAACTTAGTACAAAAGAGGTTTTAATCATTTCAAAGGGGCACAGATGCAAATAAAATTCAAGGTGTTTTAATCCCAGATCCTGAGGTTAGATCACAATGAATTTCAGAAGGTACGAGAGACTACCCGTCCAGACACTTAGCATATAAGAGAAAGCCATGGACTTTTCAATATAATAAATAATTTTTATCCTGAATTTACTTTATGTTGGGTTGGATTTCTAGCTTCCTGAGATGTAAGAGAACATGGTTTCAGTGGGCTACCACATTTCAGATCCAGAAGCAAGCAGAACACTTCAGTTACTAATTTTTCCTTAAAATACTAGCTTTGTAGTTGGACCCTGTAGCATAGGGAGGAGGAAGATAGTGTGTTCGAATTCATTGTAAACAACTTAGCAGGACTCTGTCTCATAACCAGAAATTAGGGGAAAAAATGGGTGAGGAATGTGTTGTAGTGTGAAGACCCTGGGCTTGATCCCCAGTATCATACATACACACACAAAAAAAACTTTGTTGATCGGATTATGTCTTGTGTTCATTTAAATAGTAAAGATTCATTCTAGCCTTATAAAATTACTAGATTTTGGGGCTGGAGGAATGGCACTTGCCTAGCAAGTGCAGGACCCTGGGCTCAATTACCTAGCACCACATAAGCTGGGTGTGGTGGCCCACGCCTGTAATCCCAGCATTTATGAGGCTGAGACAGGAGGATTGCCTTGAGTACAGGGCTAGCCTGGGCTCCGTAGTGACTTCAGGACCTGGAATACAGAGTGAGACCCTGTCTCAAAATAATAAATAAATAATAAATAAAAATTACCAGATCTTAAACTCAGTTAAATGTAAATTGGTTTTCAGTTAATATCAGTTCATTTTCTTATTCCTGGGGTAATTAGGTAACCACTGGTGTCTTTATATTTTCCCTTTAAGCTTGAGGACAGAACAGCTCGAAGTACTGATGAGTCCTCGCGAAATGGCTTGTGGCTTCTCCAGAAAGATTGCGTGCTAAACTCCCCGCACCCTTTCTGAGTAGGCTACCTCAGGAGGAAGATAGCCTCTTGTCTAGAGAGTAATTTGTCACTGTTGAATCAGGCCAGGAGGCTGAGGTCCATTCTGAGTCACTGTGAATAGAGCTCTAGTATTGGTTGGTCCCCAGGGAAACTGGTGGTAAAATACTGTGAGAATCTTTATCAGACAGGAAATGACAACTCATTAAAATCCTAACCGTTAAGCCTGTTTAGATCATTGCCTGGCGGGTGGGGAGGAAAGTTTAACCCTACAATGTTTGGCTGAATGGGCCCACTTCTCAAAACAGAATTATTTGCAAGACTGTTACCAAGAAAGGGAATTGCTGGTTGGTTTTGTTGCTGACCTCTCCCACAGTGCCATCTCCTCTTGTGTACTGAGGACAGAACAGCATGCAGTGGAAGTTGAACAGGAGGCCTTTTATTTCATCTCTGAAAATATATCTCGCTTCTTTTACCTTACATGTAAAATTCATCCTGTACAGGCGAATATGCAGGCTTCAGTGAGGATGGGTCTATTTTCTGTTTAGGTCTCTGCATCTGTGCTGGAGTAGATTTGCAGTTGGTAGAATATTCTGGAGCCAGAGGATAAATTTGGTTTATTGGTTTGCATGCAGTAGTCCTCATTCAATCAAGAAAATTCTTACGGTCCTGATATTTATTTGGAACATAATTATAGGCTTTAACTGTGGGCAAAAGGTTTCAGGCTCACTGTCTTCCACTTCATGGTCCTGGGATCAAATACGGACCTGGCACATGCTAAGCAAGTGTTATTTGCTGAGTTTCTTTCTCAGCCTTTTTTTTTTTTAATTTTATTTTAAGACAGAATCTTGCTAAATTGCTCAGGCCAGGAACTAAGTGGTTAAAGCACTTGCCCAGTAAGTGGAAGGCCCTGGGTTTGGGTTCCCTAGCACCACATAAGAAAACAATTTCCCACACTGTTCTCAAACTTGAGACCGTCCAGCCTGGTGTGATGATGCATGCCTGTAATCCCTGCACCCTGGAAGATGGAGGTAGGAGAGTTGCAAATTTAAGCCTAAACTGGGCAGTGTAGCTATTTAAATGGCAAGACTGCCTTTCAAAATTAAAAGGATGTAGCTTAGTGCAAAGGCTTTTAGTTCAGTCCCTGGTGCAGAAAGGAAGGAAGGGAGGGAGAGTAGGAAGGGAAGGAAGGACATTAGTTGATCTTCCTGCTTTAACCTCCCAGAAGCTGGGCTGGGGTTGCAGGTTTACACCACAAAGCCCAGTGAGTGCCAAGCTCTTGGGCCTTGCTTGTGCAGACTCCTAAAGCTTTTCTTTGTAGTTGGCCATTAGAAGGATGAGACAAGCTAGTCTTGTTGGCACAGGACTATAATATAATGTCAGCACTATGGGAGGCTGAGTCAGGAGAATCACTCTTTAGAGCCCAATTTAGGCAATGTAGTAACTTAATGAGACCCTATCTCAAAATAGAAAAAGGCTGCATTTTTGTAGAAATGAGATTTGTTTTTGCTTCCAGTCTTTTACCTAATAGTCTTGCATGAATGGATCTATCCAAACCCTAAGATTTTTTTAAGACTGTTAGAACATGCTGTAGTATTTGTATCTGTTATTGTTTACTTTTAAGATCTAAACCAGTGGTCTCTGCCATCGGGTGGGGCTAAAATAGTAAGAGGTTGTTTATATTATTGTTGTGTGTACTTTTATGATACACATAGCATTATTACATTGAAACATTAAGTTTCATGTCAGTGTGGTACCACGTAACAGTAATGTGGGAGGCTGAGGCTAGAGGACTACATGTTAAAGATCAGCCTAAGTGATTTAGCAAGATCCTATTTCAAAAATTTAAAAATGAGCTGGGCCTGGTGGGCCTGGCCAGTCCCACCAGTGTCCCCAGCACTGTAGGGGCCTGGGCCAGGTTTGTAATCCCAGCACTATAGGGGGCTGAGGCAGGAGGATTGCAGATTTAAACCCAACCTAAATAACTTAACAACTTGGCAAGGCCCTGTCTCAAAATCAATAATGGGATGGAAATGTAGCTCCATCCCTAGTGCCACACCAAAAAAAAAAAAATTAAAATTCAAAAACAGACTGGGGATTTATATCAATGTGAAGGCCCTTGGCTGAAAAAAATTCAGAATTTTAAAAATGGGGTGGGGAGGGTTAGGGGCCTAACCCAAGTCCCTGGGTTTAATTCCCCAGCACCACTAAGTGATGTGGTGATGTATGCCTATAATCCCAGCACTCAGGAAGTTGAGGCAGAGGGCTTGCTGTAAGCCAAAGAATAGCAGCCTGGGGTCCATAGTGAGTTTAGGACCAGCTTGGCCTACAGAGCAAGACACTGTCTCCAAAAAAAAGAAAAAAAAGTGTCATCAGTAGTCTACTTTGGAAGATGATTTGTTTTGCTTTCTGAATCTAAAGATGTTTTTCCTTTTTGGAAAGGTTTGTTACTCTACGTATGGCCTTCTCAAAAGGTCCCTGTATCGATTGAGCTTTTGTTTTTTGTTTGTGGTCCTGGGGACTGAGCCCAGGGCCTTCACATTGAGCTGCGTCCTCTTTTATATTTTTCCCCAGATTTTTTATATTTTTGAAACAGAGTCTTGATAAGTTGCTAATTTTTCTAGGCTAGACTTGAACTCCTGATCCCTCTGCTTCAGCATCCTAGAGTGCAGGGATTACAGGCCTGCATCTCTGGCCCAGCCATCAGTTCATACATTTTTTTTTTAGGGACGTGAATATGACACAATGCTCATATTCATGCTAAAATTCAGGGATAAAAGATTGAGAAAAGAGTAAAGCCAGGAATAATTTTAAATTTTACTCTATTAGTACCTATATATATATAAATAATAGGCTTAGGCATTTCAACCTCCTAGTCCTTAAGGATGCCCTCTATATACAGAACTAAACAAGACAAATCAGTACATATTTAGTTTATGTATTTTGTTTATGGAAACACATTAACACAAAACACACCTGGCTGAAATAATCCAACAGAATTGTGATCACTTAGGGAAAATTTTAGCTTTTCTAATAGCAGGACACAGTTTGTTAACTATGTCCATGTTGGAGAATCAGAATAAAGCAAGGGGGCTAGGGGTGTAGTTCAGTGGTTAGAGCACTGAGACCCTGGGTGCAGTTCCCTAGCGCCACATAAACTGAATGGGGAGGGGTGGTGCACACCTGTATTCTCAGCATTCCAGAGGCTGAGACAGGAGAATTGCTGTGAATTTGAACCCATTCTGAGCTATGTAGTGAGTTCTGGACCAGCCTCAACCACAGAGGAAGACCCTGTCTCGATAGATAGATAGATAGATAGATAGATAGATAGATAGATAGATAGATAGATAGATAGGGGCTGGAGGAACGGTGCAGCAGTTAAAACGCTTGCCTTGCTCAGCGCAAGAACCTGAGTTCAATTCCCTACTTCCACATAAACCCGTGGGCCATCACTCAGGAGGCTGAGATGGGCAGATTGTTTTGAATCCAAGGCCAACATGGGCTATACCAGTGAGTTCAGGACCAGCCTGGCCTGCAGAGTGAGACTGTCTTCAAAAAAAAAAAAGAATAAAAGAATAAAAAGAAAAATAAATAAATAGATGTGTTTTATGTAATACTTAATATGTTGAGATTTTCAATTTGAAATGGAATCCCTTGAAAAATAGGAATTAATAATGACAGATGAATTCTAGGCATGCTTAGAATGGGTGTATGCTCCATAATAACAAGCCAGTGAAAATGTATGCATTGTGAAAAACAGCAATAATCACTCCACCCACTCAGAAGACCTCTGGCAGTTGTGCTGTTTCATTAGGGAGGTTAGTTCTAGCTTCTGCAAGTACAGGTAATAATGAAGGTTTTTTGGGGATTTTTTGGTTTTTGTTTGTTTGTTTGTTTGTTTTGTTTTGTTTTTGAGACAAGGTCTCACTCTGTAGGCCAGGCTGACCTTGGACTCACAGCAGTTCTCCTCTCTCAACCACTGGCATGCTGGGATTACAGGTATGCGCCATTACACCCGGTGTATGTGGTGCTGGGGAATCAACTCAGGTACTTAGTCCTTACCTAAGCGCTTGCCTAACCGCTGAGCCATTCCTCCAGCCCCTGATTTGTAATAGTATTTCACTATGATTCTGAGCATGCCTCTGATTTTCAAATAGAAGAAAAACCAGCAGGGATACCTACCTGCTCACACCCCCTCTTGGCTTTTTGACCAAGAGACCTTCTTTCTTACTTTGTTTTATTCAATAAACTGTTGCTTACCTTAAGAAAAAAAAAGCCACACATGCACATGCAATCCTAGCACTCATAGAGGCTGAGGCAGGATCCCAAGTTCAGGTTCAGCCTGAGCAACTTAGCAACTTAACGAGACCCTTTCTCAGAGTTAAAACTGAAAAGTAGACTGGGGATACAGCTCAGTGTAAAGTCCCCTAGGTTTGATCCTCAGTACCAAAATATAATAAAAATATATGAATTTCCATTAGAATAATTTGTTGAAGTTTATTTCTTGATGTTACATTTGCTTGTGCTTATGCCAAGATTAACAATACCAAGGTACTAAGCTACAATCCACAAAGATTTTTCTTCCCACCATGCTGAAGGTCCGTTGACAGTCATGTCCAGCCTGGGGCTTGCCATTTTGTCGCCCTTATTTATTTATTTATTTTTGAGTGAATAGGATCCATCTTGGGCCACATATAAAATACATAATATAGTTAATGTACACATTTAGTCACTGAAATTTTTTTTTAGGTAAAGTCTCTCTGTGTAGATCAGGCTGTTTCTAAATTCACTATGTAACTCAGGCTGTCCTCCAACTCACAGCAGTTCCTGTCTCAGCCTCAGAAGTGTTGGGATTACCGGTGTGTGTCACCACACCCAGCTAAGTATTAAAACTTTAAAGAAAATTATTATAACTTTTGTTTTAATTCAAGGAAGCATAGTAAGCTCAGAACCAGCCTGGAAAGCAGAGCAAAAAAGAAAAAAAAAGTAGATGAGGTCAGCTTTTTTCTTATTTCTTTAAGTCTTTCTTACCCAGAGCAGGTGGCTAGTTACGAGATAGCTTCAGTATACTTCAGCCACTACTTGACTGAAAGCCAGTTCTGTGTGTTCTCCTCCAACTTCCTGCTCTTCTACATCCAGACACTAATTCTTTGAACTTAATCAGAATCTACTGGCTGGTTGAGCACTTCGGTCCCACTGAGGGTCCAGGTGAGGTCTTAACAGGTGCACAGAGCTGCTCTGGATCCAAAGGCGTTCAGAGGATAACATTTAGGCGATTTCCTCAGCCAGCTGCATAAAACCACTGAACTGTGGTTCAAGTTTTTCCCCTCCTCACCACCTCCAATGTATGTAATTTGAGTTGCTCTTCAGTGTCAGAATCAGAATGGACTTTTGCTGCTGTAGGCTGCCTGAAAATAGCGTGAAGAGCTGGCCAGCCTGTGATTCAGCAAGACACTGCCCTCCCCCCCCCTCAAAAAAAAAAAAAGAGGCTGCAGTGTATCTTAGTGTGAAGGTCCTGGGCTAGACTGACAAAGGCAGAGAAAAAGAAGAAAAAGAAAATAAGGGATATAAATTAAAATGACTTAGGTTGGTATTATTTTTGCTTTAAATACATGTTAAAAGTGAAAGAGAAATGAAATTATATTCGATGTTTCCATGACTAATAAAATATTAAGAGGATCTGAAAAAAACTGGCTTTATAACATTGAACACTTAGAATTTCAAAATGTGATAACTTTGTCAGGTCGGGGAGAAAGGTACAGGAGATTGAGCCCAGGCCTTCATCCTTCACAAACCCATTGATGTTTGATTTTGAGACAAGATCTCATTAAATTTTCCAGGCTGGGCTGGAACTTGGATTCTCCTGCACCACCCACCCAGCGTACTGGGATTATAGGTCTGAGCCACAGGCCTGGCTTCAACTGGGTTACCTGTTAGATTTATTCAGACTGTTTCCTTGTGATAATTTTGGTTAGTGTATTGCTACAAAAACTTAAAACCTCCTCACTTCCAGTTGTTTTGTATAGGACATGCATAGAGACAGCCCCACGCACCACTAACCCCACAGCAGGTAATACGTAATGCCGTAGTGCATTTACCCCAGCACCAGCCCCAGAGGAGTTCTTTGAAAGTTGCAGCACTTTATGTGACTGTAAAATGTCATGTTCTTGTCACCCTCACCCCCACCCTAGTGTCTTTGCATCCAGCTACATCCCCAATCCATGTATTTTCATCTAGGGATTTTTCTTTTCTTTTCTTTTCTTTCTTTCTTTTTTTTTTTCTTTTCTTTTTTTTGAGACAAAGTCTTGTTCTGCAGTCCTGCTGGTCCTGAACCAACTGTGTAGCCCAGGCTGGCTTCAGACACACAGTAGTCCTCCTGCCTCAACCTCTTTAGTCCTGAGGTTATCGGCATGAGCCACCAGACTTGGTTTATGTGGTGCTGGGGGAATCCAGCTCAGAGTCTTGCACTTGATAAGCAAGTGCTTTAAACCTCTGCCATATCCCCTGTCCATCCCCCCCCCCCCTGCCCCTTTTTGAGGTAGTATCTAGCTCTATAGCCCAGGCTGGTCCTGAGGTCATTGGTATAACCCAGGCTAGCCTTGGACTCAGGACATTCAGCCTGCCTCAGCCTCTAGAGTGCTGGGATTACAAGCGTGTGCCACCACACCTAGTTTTGTGTGATGCTGGGGAATCGAACTCAGGGCCTTGCATTTGCTAGGTAAGAGCTTTAACTGCTGTGCCATTCCTCCAGCTCCTACCCATGTATTTTGAAATAGGATGTTGCAGGACTGGGTGCATAGCTCATTGAGTTCAGTTCTCCAACACCACATAAAGTGGGTATGGTGCTGCACATCTGTAATCCTAGCTCAGGAGGCTGAGGTAAGAGGATTGTTCGAAGTCAGCCTGAGCTGCACAGTGAGACCCTGTTTTGAAATAAATTAACTTAAATTAAAAACTTAAAACAATAGAAATAGAGCCTTACTAAATCACCCAGGCTGGGCTCAAACCTGCCATCCTTCTCCCTCAGCCTCTCACAGTCCTGGATTATAGGCATGAGCCACTATGCCCAGTTTGGCCTAGGCTTTTCTCAGCTAAAGTGTGGCTCTGAATGGACTCAAAAATGACAGATCATTTTATTTATTCGTTTAGAGACAGGGTCTTGCTCTGCAGCCCAGGCTGGTCCTGAACTCATATGGAACCCAGGCTGGCCTTTGCATGGCAGTCCTCCTGTCTCAGCCTGCTGAGTGCTGGGATTACAGGCGTGTGCCACCATACCCAGTTTATATGGTGCTGGAGAATTGAACTCTGGTACTTAGTGCTTGATTTAGGCAAGTGCTTTTACCGCAGAGCCATTCCTCTACCCAAAATGACAAATCATTTATCTTCAAATTATTTTGAAGGAAATATAAAATGATTTTAAGCAACAATAATTTAAAAAAATCAGAATCCAGAATCTTTCCAAAAGTTAGGGCTTGGTTCTTATTTTCTCCTAATGGTTTAACTGTGGTTATCCTTGGCATTTTTAAATGATGACATTAGCAAAGCCTGGCGGCACAGGCCTGTAATCCGGCCCTCTAAGAGCAGGAACATTATAAATTCAAGCTTAGTGACTGAGTAAGACCCTGTCTCAAAATCAGAACTAAAAATTGGGCTGGAGGGGCTGGAGGAATAGCTCAGCTATTAAAGCATTTGCCTAGCAAGCTCAAAGCCCTGAGTAAGATTGCCTAGCACCATATAAACTGGGTGTGGTATGCATGCCTGTACTCCCAGCACTCTGGAGGCCTAAGGCAAGAGGATTGCCAAGAGTTTGAGGCCAGCCTGGGCTCCATAGTGAGTTCAGGACCATCCTGAACTATAAAGCAAGACCCTATCTCCAAAGAAAAATAAATAAATAAATAAATAAATAAATAAATAAAATTAATGGCTGGATACGTAGCATAGGATGAAGGCCCTGGGTTGGATCTCCAGTTCTACATATATACACACATAAAGATGACAGACCGAGTATTAATACTTAGGTAAAGTTATTGACTTGTTGAAAGAAAAGTTCTTATAAAGCTGCTGTTTTTCAAAGCCAGTCCTTTTGTGTGTTTTCCTGGAATTGTTTTTTTATAGTCATGTGGTTTATTTCTGGTGTAAATGGATGAGCTATATCCATTCCCACCTGGATTAGTGCAGCTGATGAAAGCGGCACACTCAGATACAGCTCTTCAAACCTTCCTCAGTGACACTAGCCATTTAGGGGCTGAGCCTTGTGGCTCAGACCCATTATCCCACTATTTTGCGAGTCTGAGACAGCAAGATGACAAGTTTGAGCCCACCGTGGGCAATTTACGGAGTTAGTGAGACTCTGTTCAAAATTTAAAATAAAAAGTGAGATGGGGGAGGGGGAGAAAGAAAAAAAAGAAAGAGAAAAGAAAATGTGTAGGAGCCAGGGCTTGCACCTACTAGAACAAAGAAAGAAACAGCATGGCCTTATCAGTGGGACAGACAGCTTGACCTAGCCGCTAGCAAAGCAGGAAGCACACGTGCACCGCTTCTTAGCTTTGAGCACTGCCTTGTAACTTTAGACTGTAGTCGCTGCCCAGCAACCCTTAAAGTAGCCAATCATAATTACATGTTACCATATAGGGGAGACAAAGAAGGCAGAACTGTATATAAGAAGTCTTTCTATATTCTGGGTTCAGATTTGGGGTGTTAATTCCCCTGGCTCAGTGCCGCACCATAAAGCTGCTTCCTGCAGAAGTCTTGGTGTCCCACTTCTCTGTCCGTCATGCAACAGGAAGAAAGGGGGAAAAAACAGGCTGGGGGTGTAGCTCCCTGTAAGGGTCCTGGACCCCATCCCCACACACGGGAAGAAGCAGTGGTTACTAGGGGTTGAGATCCCACCACCCCTTTCATCTCTGGTGTCTATAATAAAGGGCATACTACCCCCACGGTTTCACTGTGTGTGCCTGTTGACACCTTTTTGCTCACCACTGAGCACTTATGAAAGGACTTTGGGGACAGCTTCATCCACACGGAGCTCTCCTTTCCCCTTCCAGTTCTTTCAGCATGTCTTCTGTACCAAAAATGTATTATTGAAGTATAAATTCTTTCACAAATCACTGCGTCTCTGTAAGAGAGCTGAGAGGGAGAGAGAAGTGCGTTCCCATGATTGTAAGTTCCTTGTGGGCGTAGGCTGTTGCTTGGACTTGGTTTTAGTTTTTTTTCCATAGCAGGGCACTTCTATGAAGAAAAGTATCAGGGATTATGAAATACTAGCTCCTGGTAAATACAACAGCAAAAAAAAATTGTATTTTTTTTTATTACAAAAACAGCAACTGAATTGTTTTGAAAAGAGGTGGAATTCACTTGAATCCTTGTACTTAGAGGGTGAGCATTAAGCACCGTTGTGAAAGCATACGGGAGTGTCTTCCGCCTGCCGAGAGAGAGTTGGGGCTTATTTGCCTGTTAGCTATAGTGTGACAGTGGAGAAAATAGAGGGTACAGAAACTAACAGTGTTTGATTTTTTTAAGTGGCCCCAAGTTACCATTTTAAAAATGCCTGCAAGCATGTCTAAAACGGGAGCTTGGTAGCTGCAGTTGCCAAACCGGTTCCACAGCACAGCCTCCACTGACTGGGTGACGGGGCGCGCAGAGCACTGGGCCTTATCAGAGATCACTAGCCCGGTCATCTCAGAACAGGCTGTTTACTAACGTTCAGGAGTTTCTGTGCAAAGCCTTCACCATAAACCACGAAAATTCAGGGTTCATAGTTCCCTCTTTGTTCCTTTGTTAATCACTGACTTCTGACGAGTGGGAGGTGCCTCCTAAATTTGCTAATGCATTCTTTTTGGATAAGGATGACGCACAGATTGTCCTAATAAGGACTTAGATTGAGAAAGCACCGCCCCCTCCGAGAAGATGGGGCAAGTCAGAGAGAGGGCGGGCAGTTTCTTTTTTAACTAGGGATGACACAAGCATAAGTCATTTCCTTATTAATCGGTTCAAACCAGTTCTTACAGGAACCGGTGGTGATAAATGTGGGACTTCTGAGAAGTCATTCATTTTACTGTCTGCACCGCGCCGTGTGCGGGGCAGACGGGCTGCTCCCTCGGAGGACGTGCTCTGCTGCTGGAAGTGCTTCCTCACTTAGGGCTCTCAGTTTCTCCCAGACATGTTGATAGCAAAGATTTTTCTACTTCAAGGACTTGCTTGAAGGAAGAATCTTTATGCACTAAAAAGAGTTCACAGGATTTTGGCAACTTTCTGATTATTGTATTTGTATCCCTTGTTTGTTCCCTGCTTTTCGAGTCCAGGTGGTAAGTGGATTTCCTTTAACCATTCTCCTGCTTTTCTTCCCGAATCTATTCTTTCTGTTGGCCCCCGTGCCTGCCTCCAGTGCCGTGCCCGGTATAGGTCCGTCTCTGCAGAAGCCGTTCCAGGAATACCTAGAGGCCCAGCGGCAGAAGCTGCACCACAGAAGCGAAATGGGCGCGCCACAGGTGAGGCTTTATCCTGGATCCTTTTTCTTCCCCTGGACAGTTTCTGGCAAAAATTGGATTCACAGGCAGGTACAGACTGAGATTCACTTGCCAGTTTCCTTAACATAAGTTGAGGTGCTTGTATATTGTCTTTATCACCCCCTAAACTATTTTGGGAGGGCTCCATCTAAAAACAAGGGCAGGATAAGGAAAAATACTTCTGCCTTGTAGAGTGAGTTGTTGCCTTGATCTTAAATGAGTTACTTAATGTAGTCCCTGCTGCACTCAAAAGTTAAAATGTGCAGCATGATGAAGTATTAAATTTAATGAGGCAACTGCCTGCTCTGTTTTTCATTCCAGCCATGGGAAAATAATCTTCTTCTACTTTTTTTTTTTTTAAAACAAACCAAGGCTGTGAACATAGCAGAAACTCTTAACACTTTAACTTTTCAGAGTGGGGAAAAAGGGAGAGCTCTGCCTTTTCTGTAAACAGCTCTGTGGCAGAGGAAGTCTCTGGAAGAGAGGGAAGAGAGTGAGTAAGCAGTAACCTGAAATGGGAAACTTGAAGGAGGCAGGTTTTTTAATGGCTGTGTACTCTTCCCATGGCCCTTTGCTGCCCTCAGTTGTCCAAACATTTATATTTTAAAAGCAGCTCCCGGTACTGCCTTAACACTACTCAGCAATTTCTACATAGCAACTTTAGAGAGTAAAAGACAAAAGATAATGCACACGATTCCAAGCTGCATGAATCATGAAGGCCTGAATGTCCATTTCGGGACAGCTGGAAATGCAGACTTCTCTTTATTAATTGTTCAGGCTCCATAGGTTTTAAGCTTTTAAATCTTCTGATATTCTTTCCTTTCCCCACTGCTCAGTACAGGAAGCCTCCTCATCTGACTTGTTCTGCGTTCATTCCTGTAGGGAGAAAACTGGCTGTCATGGATGTTTGAGAAGCTGGTCGTGGTGATGGTGTGTTACTTTATCCTGTCTATCGTTAACTCCATGGCACAGAGTTATGCTAAGCGCATCCAGCAGCGGTTGAACTCAGAGGAGAAAACCAAATAAGCAAATACAGTTCTTAACTGCAGAAGTTAGATTGGTGGGTTCAGCCTTAAATTGGGAGGACTGTGAATCAGGAAGAAAAATTCCCTTTTCCAACCTGATTTTAAAACTTTTTTTTTTTTCCCCTGAAAGCAGTTCAGTTTCTACCTGGCACTGACTTACTTTCCTTTACGTGTTAAGGTAAAGTATCCACTCTGAATTCAGTCCACATCATATGGAGTGCCGTGTTCGGCCGCAAATTGATCATTTCTGTTTGTTACTTGCGGAAGGCCCAGAGGGTACAATTAGAGAATTCCTGCCACACTGGAAATTCCTAAGTATGTTAAGTAAGGCAAGATTTTTAGGCTTGTCACAAATGATTGCTTTGTTTTTTTTTAAGTCATCAAAATGTATATAAGTGGTATAGATTGGATAACAGTCTTGCATGTGTATCATGGTACAGTTTAATATGCCATCCTGCCCAGTCCTTCTCCCACCCTCCAGGAAAGGCCATTTTATGATGCGTTGCACACCCTCTGGGGAAATTTATCTTTAAATTTTGAGACAGTATAAGGAAAATCTGGTTGGTGTCTCATGAATGAGCTGACACCATTTTTTATTCTGTATATTTAAAATGAAGTCATGAAAAACTTTATAAAGACATCTTTGATCATTCCAAAATTGTGTCTGTTTTCTTGAGCATTTTAATTTTTTTACTTCCTTATAGCTTCCACCAACAGAAGGCAGCCTTGCCAAATCCAACCAGCTTCTTGAGCCTTCATTTATTCATGAAAGAGCCAACACCAAGGTATCTTTTATTATGCTGGAATTGGGCAGCACACACTGCTCAGTAGCACCTTTGGGACTACCATAACTGAGGGATTTCATGGTTTGTGAAAACAGGAGAGGAAAAGTGATAATGCACAAATCAAAAGATCCCAGAAGGCTCCATAGTGAGCTCAGGACCAGCCTGGGCTACAGAGTGAGACCCTGTCTCAAAGAAAAGAAAGACATGAGGGCTGAGGAGAATAGTGGTGGTAGTGTCCTTACATGAGACCCAGATTCCATCCCTGCTGCCTCAATTACCAGAGAATGAAATTACTTATTTTGTTAAGCTGTACTTTCTTGTGTCTATGTTAAGTTTAGCTAACATGTACACTTGTTTTAACAGACAAGTTTATATGTAACTCAGTTTCCATTTTGTGTTTGATTCTCAGTGTGATTTTCCTTTGCAATGTTTCTGACTGCGCCTTTTTTTTTTATTTCACTTGGTAGGAAAATAAACAATTTACTTTTTTCCTTTAGGAAAGTTAATACAAAGTAGAATAGAACGGGGATTGAATCTCCACAGGCCAGAAATGCTGGGTCTGTCGTATCCATCATTCGTGCTGAGTATGTACTTGTCTGGCCTGCCGTCGTGACCTCTCCATGGCCTTACCGCCTTGTCGGGTAGCTTATCAGACTGATGTTGACTGTTGGATCTCATGGCAACAGCAGTCGATGGGCTGCCTGACATCTTGGTATCTCTCCCTGACCATCCATGCGAGTGTTCTCATGCACGCATTACCCAGCCTCATGGTTTACAATCAGAAACTGTGGTCTTCCTGTCTGTCTGATGGTACTTTGAGTTCCTTTCCACCATAGTATTGCAGCAGTGTCTAGAGTTTATGGGAAATTGGTATAGTCACCATGACCACAACTAAATAAATAAAGAATAATAAACCTGCTTCATGGGTTTTGAAAATTTATTACTTCCTTAACAACCTTTTGGATTTATTTTAGGGGAGGAGGGCTTTTTAGCAGTTTTTTACTTGACTTTACTTGAAAAGCGGACCCACATAGTCTTAAATAGAGTGACATGAGCTGGTGTGATTTTTCTGGACTGCTAGGGGCTAGGTGAAGTCAGTGTTTCCACGTCAGCTTCCAGTTGTGTTTCATCTCCTTCATTTTGCCTGGTATTTGTCTGAAGAAAGAGTAAAGCAAATGTAAATTTTACTATTTCCACTAAATGTTTGATAATTGCTAAGTTTATTTCAAGGTAATATACTAGGAAAGCTTTCATTTCCTAGGTTGACAGTCCAAGGGATTATTAATATGTTCTGGTTATGACCAGTTACTCTTTCCAGTGGTGAATTTGCTTGGGGAAGCGGATGTGGAGCAGCTCACGCCACCACCCGCCACATATCCCCCGATGTCCTTCTGTTTGGTTTGTGCCTTTCTTGTGCTTGCTCTTGTGGATAGAGCTGCATGATCACCAAGGTAGGCCTTCTTGATTGCAGCCAGTAGGATTCGGAAACCTTGCAAATAGATGTTTTGATATTACTGTAAATAAAAAAAGACGGAAGTAACATTTTGTACCTTACATATCTACAATGTCTGTCATGTCCCAACCCAGTGACTGTCAAAGAATTCAGTACATCAGCAGTTTTTACACATAGCACTGATAAGGGCTTGGTGTCCAGTGTTCCATACCCCACAGCCTGCTTTTTTTTTTTTTTTTTTTTTTTGAGACGGTCTAGCCCAAGCCAGTCTCAAACTCCCTATGTAGTCCAGGCTTGCCTTGAACTGATGGCAGTCTTCCTGCCTTATGGCCGTTCCTGCCTGTAGGCTAGGGATCTCAATTTTCTAGTTCCTGTGTGTGGATGCATAGCCTAAAGTGGGGCATAGGGGAGATACTTCATTTTATTTGAATAATGATTACCCATTTGCTTTCCAAAAGTACAGAGGAGAGCAAGGCTAAAAGAAAGTTTCTTACATACACTAATTACCAAAGTTTATGCAATAGTAGGTGGGTATGGTGGCACACACTAAACCCAGCGCTCAGAGGCTGAGGCAGGCAGATGGCCCTGACATCAGGGCCAGCCTAGGCTACGCAGTGAGTTCAGGACCCGTCTGGACTCTACAGCAACAAGGCCATGTCTCCATAAATAAAGTTTATGAGGTAGCGAGTGTTCCCACACTAACAATCTCAAGCTTCTGTTTTCACTAATCATTCAGCAGTGACTCAGTACAGATAATCCAACTAAGCTAAATAACCAGTTGTCCTGTACTATGGGAGGAATTCAGGCCGGTCCATGGATAAGCTCCCAGATTCCTGCCCCTTGGGTACCCAAAGCCTTGGAAACTGTGGCCTCTAGCATGTAGTCTTCTTGTTATATATCTCCCCCAACTTACATATACCCTGACAGAGTTTTTATTGGGAATAGATTCTTTTGTTTTTTCTCAGATACATCAGCAGGTGGTCCAGCACAAAGACTGGGCATAGCACATGCCTGTAATCCCAGTTACCCAAGAAACTTCAAGCAGGAGTATTACACATGAGACCAACCTTGGCAACTGGATGAGACTGTCCAAAAAAAAAAAAAAAAAAGAGGGATGAGATGCTCTAGAGTGCTTGCTTGGCACATGGAAGGCCCTGGATTTGACCCCTGGTACTGGAGGCTAGGGGAACACATGTAGAGTTGTACCTCTGCATATTTATACATTTTTTTTCTTTTATTCTTTTGAGTGATACTAGGATCAACCCTAGGGCATTCCCACTGAGCTGCATCCTCCGCATTTCTTAGTTTTGATTTAGAGACAGGGTCTTGCGAAGTTGCCCAGATGACTTTCCTGCCTCAGCCTCCCAGGGCCGGGATTACCGGCCTGTGCCACCGGATGCAGCATATATTTTTCATCTTTAATTCATCAAAGCTGGTCCTGGTGGCACACATCCATAATGATAGCACTCTAAGAGGCTGAAACAGGTCAGAAGTTTGAGCCCAGCCTGGGCAGTTTTGTGACCTACCAAGAGCGTGTCCCAAAACCAAAAATTAAAAACGGACTGGGCATGGCCAGTCATGGTTACCCACACCTGTAATCCCAGCACTCAGGAGGCTGAGACAAGAGAATTTCCATATGTTTAAGGCCAGTCTGGA
>PVKB01002902.1:42886-241167 GCA_004027205.1 Ctenodactylus gundi
CCACTCCCCCATTTTGAACAAGATCTTGCTAAATTGCCCAGGCTGTCTTTAAACTTAAGCTTCTCCTTGGGATGGAGGTATGGCTCAGCAGTTAAAACACTTGCCTAGCAAGTGCTAAGCTAAGTGCCTGAATTGATTCCCCAGTACCACATCATCTGGGTATGGTGGCAAACACCTTTAGTCCCAGCACTCTAGCACGTGGGAGGCTGAGGCAGGAGGAAGTTCTAAGCCAGCCTGGGCTCCATAATGAGTTCAGGACCAGCCTGGGCTACAGAGCAAAACCCTGGGTTAAGTCCTCAGTACCCCTCCACACACAAACAAAGATACATATTTTAACTTCTAACTCTAAATTGCTAAGGTTTTCTAATTGATTTTTGTTATAAAAAATTTTACTATTTAGAAGTATCACATTATACCCAGTAATAATACTACTGGAGATCAGTAGTTAAAGACTATCCTGGCCAACGCAGACACCATCTCAAAAATGAAAGAAAAAAAAAGACTGGCTCTGTGGTCCAGACCTGTGATTCCAGCACCCTAGGATTCAGAGGCAGGAAGATCACAAGTTCAGGCCCAGCCCGGACAGCTTAGCGACTAGTTAAGACCCTGTCTTGAAATCAGAAATCAAAAGAGGGCTGCAAACATAGCTCAGTGCAAAGGTTCTGTACTCGATCCCCATTGCCACCAAAAGAGAAAGATTGAATCAGGCCCTGTAACTCAGGCTTTTAATGCCCATTTTATGAGAATCTGAGGCAGGAAAATCTCAAGTCCCGCCCAACTTTGGGACTTAGAGGAAGCCTATCTCAAAATCAAAACCAAGAAAAGGTCTGGGGTTATAGCTCTGTTTGAAGGCTCTGAGCTGTGGGCTCTATCCCCAGTGCCACAGAAATAGCTATTAAAGGGGTTGGAAGAATGAAACAGCAGTTAAAGCACTTACCTTGCAAATGCAAGGCCGAGTTTGATTCCCTTGTACTACATAAAGCCAGGCTTGGTGGTACACACCTATAATCCTGTCTCAAAAAAAAAAAGATATTAAAAAAGAAAGGGTACAGTGGCATGGTGCACAGTTGTATGTAAGCTTAGCTTCGTAGGATGCTATGACAAGTTCAAGGGCAGTGTGTACAACAATGATATTTATTTATTTATTGAGACAGGGTCTCACTGCAGACCAGGCTTGTCCTGAACTCACTAGACTGGTCTGGAGCTCACAGCAATATCAGGGCCTTGAGCTTGCTAGGCAAATGCTTTAACTGCTGAGATAATCCTCAGGCCCCACAGAGATACTTTAAAAATAAATAAAAGAATGTTGGAGGGTAGTAGGAAAACAGGAATATCAGCTTTTCATCCTCGTTAGAAAAAAATGTAGAATATATGGCAGCAAGATGCTAGGTAAATAAGTGTTGGGGTTTTTGTATTTTGTTTGCAGTAGTAGGCATTGAACCAAGGGCTTTGGCACTGAGCTATATCTGCAGCCCTTTTTTATTTTTAGAGACAGGATTTCACTAAATTGTCCAGGCTGGGTCTCAGCCTTTGAGAGTACTAGGATTGCACACATGTACCACCATGCCTGGCTCTAAAGTAAATAGGTTTTAAACCATAAAATTGGTTTGGTGGCATGCAAGATCTTCCGCAGTAGACCTGGAAATCTCCTTTTTGCTCAGAAAGTAAACACAAAAATTGGTTAAATTTATTCATAACATTACTTAGTTTTTTTGTTTGTTTGTTTTTGAGACAGGATCTTGCTCTGTCTGGGCTGGCCCTGGATTCAGGACAATTCTGCTGCCTCAGCCTCCAGAGTGCAGGGATTACAGGCGGACAGCACCAATCCCAGCTTTATGTGGTGCTGGGGAATTGAACTCTGGGCCTTGTGCACTTGCAAGCACTTTAACAGCTGTGCCATGACTCCAACCCCAACATTACTTGTTATTTTTAGTGTGCCACAAAGATTGACCTGGTAAGAGTTTGACAGCACTTTTTAAAAGCTAACAGTCCATCTTCAACATTGCTGAAAGCTTCTGTGGTGGTCACAAAACGAGGTAAGTAACATTCTGTGCAGGTCCATTACATCTGAAGAGCTATTCCGTTTTTCTTTTCTTTTGAGATGGAATCTCACTCAGTAGTCTTGGCTGATCCTGAGCTCACTGTGTAGCCCAGGCTTGACTTGAACTGTCCTCCTGCCTTGGCCTCCTGAGTACTAGGATTACAGAGGTGCACCTGGGGAATGAAACCCAGGGCCCTGTGCTTGGTAGGCTAGCACTTTAAACTGCTGAGCTACACCTGTCTTCAGCCCCTGTTCCTTTATTCTCGGTCATCAAAGAAGCAAAGTACATAATGTACTTTAAACTTTACATGAGATTGAGTCATCTGTAATGTGGTAGACAGCGGTTCTGGTTCCTGTCCCTCCCAGCAAGACCAAGAGTGCACCTGAGGTGAAGTGTTGGCCTTGGCGGGGAGGCCGTAAATCACAGCAAATCACCTACAAGTATTTGCATACTTATCAGCCCTCCTAAGGGATTTTACAGAAACCTGTTCCAAACAGCTGCTTGCTCATGGCCATTGGGATGGGAGGTGCTGGGATGGTAAGGTTTTCATACTCTGACCCACTATTCTTGTGTGGGTGTCAATACTGCTAAAGTAAAAGTGGGGGAGTTGTTTTAGATGACCCCTGCTTTCCACCAAAACATCCTGGATTCATTTGAGATCTGAGATTCTAATCCTGGAGTCAGGAGACTAGCCTCCACTGCAGCCCAGGGTGAGTCATAGGCAAGTGGCTGGCTGACTCTGGGAACAGAAATGAAATGCAGTTGAGAGGATTTGTCAGCCAAATCCACAAATGTGTGGCTTTTTGAAACATCGGACATCTGTTCCTCTTAAGATAAACTTTTTTTTTTTTTTTAAGCAGAATTGCTTGGCTCCATGTTTTTGGTGTCAGCAACAGTGGTGTAACTTAGCCTAGTCAATTCTATGAAACTTGGAATCTTTAGGAAGGCACACTTGAGTCTAAGGGTGGGACTGAATTGCTATGGGAAGGGAAGAGGACTTTACAGTACGGTTTCCGTGGAAATCCCCTTCCTGGGTAGTGAGCCCAGGTGTCCCACCTGTTTAGTACCATTTCCAGATGACTCAAAGGGCATGCAGGAAGTGATTGAACACACTCCAGTGCTGTATCTACTACAGTTCCACCTTTATTTCTTAGGGGAAAGGATCTAATTTACTCTGAGCGAGTCTGCCATTACCTGACCTACCTGTGTAGCTAACAGTCATGGTCTTTGTGTGTGGGGTATGGGGAGGTGAGTATGAGAGACTGAACCAAGGCCTTCACACTGAGGTACATCTCCTGTCTCAGCCCCCCAGGGTCCTGAGATTATGGGCATGCATTCCAGCGCCCACCAGCCCTCTCCTTCTCAGTTGTCAACTTTCACTGGCCTTCTACCCAAAACCTTAAAGGAACTGCCTCCTCATTCAGGGAGTCCTGGGAGTCCCGCCTGAGGCATTTTTCTTTGTTGCTGTCTGGCTGCTTCGGGGGGCTAACACGCATGGCTTTTTCTTTCAGGCTGCCTCTGAGTGACCCAGCCGGAAGGCCTTGCTTAATTGCGTTCCAGTCTGTTTCCCCTGCAAGGGAAAAGGGAGTGAGGCAGTTAGGGTTTGAGAGAAGGACGAGTCCGCCTCCCCCCCCCCCCCCCCCCCCCCATGGGGAGTGACTGCTGGCTGCCCGGTGCCTGCCTCCGGCTGTGCTGGAAACCAAACTGGTTCACTCTTGGCAGGAGCGCTGAAGCCTGGGTCACCATGCCCCCAGAGGGTCATGCTCATCTCAACTTTGTTTCCCTCTCGGCTTGGGGACCAAACCCAGAGCCTCCTGCGCTTGCCTGGCCTTTTCCAGCGCACTGGCCAGCCTCGGGGCTCTGCGGACTCCTCTGCTCCGTTCTGTCCTCGCGCCAGGCTCTCCCTCCTGGGTGCCCTCCCTGGTATTCTGGTACACAAGCACACATGTGCATTCACAGTCAGCGGCATAGTGGCCTGTGCTTGTAATTCCAGCTAGCTAAGAGGAGTCCAAGTCTGAGGAAGGACTGGATGGTTTAGTGAGACTGTCTCAAAATTTAAAAAGAGCTAGGGATGTAGCTCAGTGGCAGAGCGCTGGCCCACCATAGCGGGAAGCCCTGGGTTCAACCCGCACGTGCGGGGAAATACCTCCGGAACCCGACAATGTGCCCTGTTCCCGGAAGCACAATGGATTATTGCGACTTTGATAGGATGTCCGGCTTTGCACAGAGCACTGTTTTCAGTGATATGTCAGACTTAGTCCCTTAATCCTTACACCAGCCCCTTGAGGATGGTGATGCAGAGGCTCAGTGATGTGAGGCGGGAGGGAAGAACAGGGAAGTGGGCCGGCCCAGCCCTGGCCTGGGCTCGGAGCCTCTGTTCTGAGGATCACTGCACACCCACGTTCAGCATTAGAGCTTCATCTTGTGGTCACAAAGCAGCTGATGGACAAAAGAAGCCCAGAAACCATGGCCCCCACTAAATACCAGACAGCACTGCACTTCTCTGGATCTCAGGGCTGGGAAAGCCAGTTCCACTCCCAGCAGTCCTGTGTGGGCAGATTCCCAGAGGGAATGCTGCTTTCCTGATGACAAAGCACTTTCTGTTTGTGCAGGCCTTTTTTTATTTTCAGAATACTTTCATCTGGGCTTTGTGTTTACCTTCATAACAACCTTTTGAAATTATTAAGGCCGCTTGTGGCGTTAGCCACATTTATTTATCTATCTGTTTACTTACTTGCTTATTTTGTGGTACTGGGGACCACACCCAGAGCCTTGCACTACATATCCAGCCCCCTTGTAATTTTGCTAAATTGCCCAGGTTAGGTTCAAATTTGGCAATCTCCTGCATCAGCCTCCCAAAGGGCTGGGATTACAGCCTGTGGCATCAGGTCCGTCTAACAGGTTTTTTTAAGGATGGATTGGGTGGTGCTAGGGATTGAACATGGGGCCTTCACTCTGAGCTACATCCCCAGTTCCTTTTTATTTGAGTCAGGGTCTCAGATTGCTAAATTGCCTGGGTTGGACTTGAACTTGCTATTCTCTTGCCTGGCCCTCCCAAAGTGCCAAGATTACACGTGTGTGCCTTCACACCCACCTTACGTGGTGCTGGGCAATTGAACCCAGGGCCTTGTGCCTGCTGGGCATGTACTTTAGTCACTAAGCTACACCCCCAGCCCCTCTTAGTCTACATTGAACATACTGTCTGAAAGAAAGGCTAAGCCTACAATGGGGCTCATCTCAGGTTTCCTAAACCCCAGCTGAATGTGCCAACCATAGGCTGCTCTGTAACTTCTGTCAGTGAATAAGCTGGACTACTTTGAGAATCTTCCAGAGAAATATGTTCGCTCTTCTTTTCTATAAGTAGTCATTTAAACTGTAACTTGGGCTGGAGGGATAACACAGTGGTTACGGTGCTTGCCTAGAAAGCCCAAGGCTCTGGATTCAATTTCCCTGTAATAAACCTGATATGAGGGTGTACGCCTGGAATCCAAGCATTTGGGTAGCTGAGGCAGGAGGATTGCTGTGAGTTTGAGGCCAGCCTGACCGGCAAAGTTAGTTCAGGACCAGCCTGGCTTACAGCATGAGACAATGTAACTTGTTATGTAGCACTATTGTTGAAGAGATGACACTGAGACTGGATGTGAGAACCAGACTCCAGTTCTGCTATGTTTTATTTTAAATGGCAATATTGTTTATTTATTTATTGAGACAGGATCTTGCTCTGTGGGCCAGACTGGCCTTGGACTCAGGACAATTCACCTGCCTCAGCCTCCCAGCCTCCCAGGCGTGCACCACCACACCCAGCTTTATGTGGTGCTGGGGAATTGCAAGGCAAGTGCTTTAACTGCTGTGTCATTTCTCCAGTCCTGCTCCATTTTATTTTTGATACAGGGTCTGCTAAACTGCTGCGTTGTCCCAGCTGGGATCCAACTGGGAATTCTCTTGTCTCAGCTTCACAGTGTTAGGATTACAGGCCTGTACCACCAGGCTTGGCTCCCACAGGAAACTTAAAATTCATCTCCCCATGTCATGCTTTTTTTAACATAAGAAAACCAAACCATAGAAAAAGTAACAGACAGAGAAAGTAAGAAGACCTTGTGCAGAAGGAAGGGGGACCTGGGAAGGGGGTGAGAAGATGGGAAGAAGAAAGGGATGTAATATGTAAATTCAAAAAATTTAAAAAATAAATTCTCCCCAGTTGCATCCTGCTGGCTCAGCCAGTGGCTCCTCACGGTGACACTGGTAGTTCCTAGATAGGTTGTCTTTATAAGGAGAAAAGTTTGGCATCATGGCTTCCTGTTTGCTGCAGTCTGCGAGCTACCAGTGTTCCCTGGGCAGCAGTGGCAGCCACCCAGAGCCCAGATGTCCTCAGCGTGCTCAAGTAGGTACGGGGCATCTACTTGGCTGCCTCTGCCAAACCAAAAGTCACAATCACAGCCCTGCTGCACCTTTTGGAGCATGTGGGCAGGGCAGCCTTCCATGTGGCTGCTGTGGTGCTAGGGCTGTTTACATGTTTCAGTAAGAGAGTTACTGCTTACTGAAGTTGGCTGGGTCAGCACTCAGAATAAACGACATATGACCACAATTACACCACTCTGCAGGGCACTGGAGTTCAGCAGGAGGGGCTGACGTGGGGAATAATCCTGTGATGGAATGTGAGTGTGAATGTTCTGCTCAGGTGGGGGCATGGTCTTCTAAGTCTGGGGCAATGCGAGAATCAGTTCTTTCTTGACTTTCTCTCGGAATCTGGCAGAATGAGATGCCCATCTGGTCCTGAATGAATTGACTGATAACTGTACTAATAACACACTTAATGAGTCTCAGTGACACAGGAAGTGAAGGAGAAAAACATTGAATCAAGCAAGCGCAAGGCCATGGGTTCGATTCCAAGTACCACATAAAGTGGCATGGTGGTACATGCTTATAATCCCAGCACTGGAGAGGCTGAGTGAATATTGCTGTGAGTTCAAGGCCAGCCTGGGCTCCATAGTGAGTTCAGGACCAGTATGGGCTACAGAGCAAGACTCTCTCTCTCTCTCAAAAAAAGAACCAGTCTGATTCAAGGGTGAGGAGCCCAACACTGGAAGTTAGCATGAATGCATAGGAAGAAATGGACACTACAGTTTAGAGTAAAAAGCTCTTAAGAGAAAGAACAAATGGATTAGATATAACAGCAAAAACTTTTGAAAACAAGAAGCAGGCTGAGTGAATAGTACAGAAGTTAAAGCACTTGCCTAGCAAACTCAAGGCCCTGAGTTCAATTCTGCAGCACCACATAAAGCCAAGCACATAATTTCAGCACTCGGGAGGCCGAGACAGCCTGGGCCACGTAGGAAGTCAGTGAGACCCTGTCTCAAAATAAAAGATAAAAAAACAGCTTAGGCATATAGCTGTGTGAAAGCCCTTGGCTCAATTTCCAGTAACACAACACACACACAGCTGACCAGTCAGGGAAACATAAACTCATGAAAGCTGGGTGTAGTGGCACATGCTTGTAATCCCAGAACTCAGGAGGCTGAAACAGGATGATTCCCTAGAGTTCAAGGCCAGCCTGGGCTACATAGTGAATTTAGGACCAGCCTGGATTATACAGCCAGATTCTGTCTCCAAAAAAAGGGGGGGGAAAGAAACTTTTCCTTTCTTTGGTACTGGGGGTCTTAACCAAGGGTTTTTTCACTGAGCTACATCCAAGCTCCACCCCACCCCACCCCCCAACCCCCTTTTCTTTTTCCTGTTTTGAGACAATCTCATCAGGTTGCAAAGTTTCCCAAGCTGCAGGAGAATTTGTGAACATCTTGCCTCACCTTCCCAGAGTTCTGGAATTACTAGCCTGCGTTCAATTTTTAACCTAACATTGTAACTCCAACAGCAAAAGTTCTGAATAGACAAAAAAACTTTTCATGTAAATATTTGAAACAAGCTTAAGATATATAGGTATCCACACATATCAAATAATGGAGGAAAGCTGGGCGTGATGGTGCACACCTGTAATCCCAGTACTCAGGAGGCTGAGACTGGAGATTGCCATGAGTTCAAGGCCAGCCTGGGCTCCAAAGTGACTTCAGGACAAGTCTGGGCTACAAAACGAGACCCTGTCTCAAAAAATAATAATAATGGAGGAATAATACAGTGGTCAGAGTGCTTTTTTTGAATTCCATTCTCCAGTACCATATCATCTGACTGTGTGTGGCACACACCTGTAATCCCAGCACTTGGGAGGCTGAGGCAAGAGGACTGCTTTGAGTTCAAGACCAGGTTGGGCTACATCAGGACCAGCTACCAGCCTGGAGTGCAAAGCATATCTCAAAAAAAAAAAAAAAAAAGATATGGATAGGGGTAGACTCAGTGGTAGAAAGATTCCCTAGAGCTGGGCCCCATCGCTCTGGCTTATAATTGTAGCACTTTGAGAGGCTATAGCAGAATAGCAGATCTAAGCCCACTTTGACCTTGTATAAAATAAACAATAGGGCTGGAGTACATAACTCAGTGGTTATTGCACTTACCTAGCAAGTGCAAGGCCCTGGATTCAATTCCCAGCACTTGTGAGCCTGAAGCAGAAGGACTGCCCTGAGTTCAAGGCCAGCCTGGACTACAGAGTAAAAACCCTGCCTCAAAAACAAAAAACAAAAAACAAGGGGCTGGAGGACTGGAGGAATAGCTCAGCAGTTAAAGTGCTTGCCTGAGTTCACTTCCCCATCACCACATTAATAGGGCTTGGTGGCAGTATGACTGACTGTACTCCCAGCATTCCAGAGGCTGAGACAGGAGGATTGCCCAGTGTTCAAGGCCAGACTGGGCTACATAGTGAGTTCAGCACCAGGACCAGCCTGGACTACAGAGCGAGATCCTGTTTCAAAAAAGAAAAAAAAAAAAGTGGAGTGCGTAGCAGAGGAAGTAACTTGAGTGTGAAGGCTCTGATTCTGTCCCCAGTACCAAAAAGAAAGAAAGAAAAATAAATAAATAACAGCTTCCCAACATGCTTGGGTCCTTGGCTTTATAAAACAAGAGAAACAATGCAATGGTTGGTCATACAAAAGGAGCCAACTCACAAGCGTAAGTGGATTCTCAGCTCCAACTGGAGTTTAGCTTTTTTATTTTTTTAAATAATGGTATTTGTTTGCTTTTGGTCTCACTTTTTAACCCAGGTTTGCCTGGGATTCAAGATCCTCCTGCCTCAGCTTCCTGAGGAGTGCTGTGGGATTGCTGGGTGTGCCACCATGCATGGTTCTGGTTCTGGCACTTACTCCTGATATTCACTTGCCACTGATTCCTTGCCAGCTTAGAACTGTATTTGTCCCTTTCTTACTTCAAGAATTCCTTTCTCAAATATCAGATCTTAAGTTCGACTTAAGATCTTTCTTTATGCTTAAGTTTTAATAAGATTCTTTAGACTGTTTAGCCCCTAGTGGGTTAGGCAGACCTTCATTAATTTGGAGTTAGTGTGGGAAATGAAGTCTTTGGATATCTTCAATCCTAGACAATTGCTGGATCTTTCTTTCTTCCTTTGTTTTTAGACAAGGCTTCACTCTGTAGTCTGGGCTGTTTCTGAACTCAGGATGTAGCCTGGCTGGCCTCCAAACCATAGCAATCCTACTGCCTCAGCCTCCCAAGTGCTGAGATTACAGACATGAGGCACCATGCCTGGTGTATGTGGTGCTAAGGAATGGAACCCAGGGCCTCATGCTTGCTAGGCAAGCTCTCTAACCTCTGAGGCACATGCCCAGGGGCACCTACACTTTCTATTTTTTAAAATATAAGCTATTTTTTTAAAGTATAATTGAGTTAAGAAAATACACCAATGGGATGTGCCTTTGTTAGTAGCTGACCAGACCACTTTTTACATTCCTTAGGAATAAGATTTAGTCCAGCATTTTAAATCATAGCAACAGTTGATAAGAAATACAGCAAAAAGGTAATCATTTCCATATGGAAAGGACGAAACCAATGAAACCATCAACTGTCATTTTTCCATATAAAAATAAAAGTCATTACTGGTAGATTTGGCAGAAAGAGCAAATGTTCCTATTTCTTTTCTATTTTACATTTGTTAATATACTGCATGTGATGCATTTAATCAAAATCATCATTCTCCTCAAATTTAGTTGCCAACTTCCAAGTGTATTTTGTTTTCCTGAGTGAAATCCATATCTGTGTGTGGTAATTTCATTAAGCAATACACAGCCTTTGTGATTATTTTCTCAGTTTAGTGAAAAATTTGGTTGAAAAATGTTACCATGTTTTCTTTTTTCTTTTTTTTTAAACAGGGTCTCACTGTAGTCCAGGCTGGTCCTGAACTCATTGGATAGCTCAGACTAGCCTCAAACTCAGCAATCCTCCTGCCTCAGCCTTCTGAGTGCTGGATTACAGGTATGGACCACCACACCCCTTGAGGTGCGGGGGATGGAACTCAGGGCTTTGTGCTTGCTAGACAAGCGCTTTAATCACTGTACTGTTCCTCCAGGCCCTCCTCCAGTCCTCTTACCACTTTTAACACAAAGCATATAATCATCTTCCATACCAGCTAAAACACACACATGAAAATAATAGTTAAATAAAATCAGTTTTTGGAGTTCGGGGAGTAGCTCAATAGTTCAAGCACTTGCCTAGCAAGCTCAAGGTCCTGAGTTCAATTTTTCTAAGCAAGTACACTAATGTCCAGTTATATAACCAGCCTTGATTTTTTTTTTTCTTTCCTTAAAAAATAGGGAACTTACAATGGTGTCCATGCTGGCTCAAACAGTCTCCCTGCCTCAGAAAGGTATTAAACTACAGGTGCATACCACCACACCTGGCCTGAATTTTTTGTTGTTGTGTTTTGTTTGTTTTTATGGTACTGAGAATTAAACCTGGACTGAGCTACGTTCCCACTCCATTTCATTTTACTTTTTATTTTGAAGCAGGGTCTCTCCAAGATGTTAAATTGCTCAGGTTGGGCTTGCATTTGTGATCCTCCTGCCTTAGCCACCTAAGGCGTTAGGATTACAACTGTGTGTCATCACATCTGGCTTGAGATTTGTTTTTAAATATTAAGAGAAGAAAATCTTTTCAGTAAAGAATATTCCAAATAGATATTCACACTGAACTATTTTACAACATCTCCCTCTTGTGGTTCATAGCATTCATTTCAGTATATTTAGTGCAGTCATAATTTCTTAGCTTACAGTTGTGCTGTGAAACTTTGGTTCAGGGGCTGGAAGAAGAGTACAGTGGTTAGAGTGCCCTGAGTTCGATTCCCCAGTACTACATAAGCCAGGCATGGTGGCACAGGCCTATAATTCTAGCACTCAGGAGACTGAGGCAGGTGGACTGTTGTGAGTCCAAAGTCAGCCTGGACTACCTAGTGAGTTCAGGACCAGCCTAGGCTACACAGCAAGATCCTGTCTTCAAAAAAAAATAATAATAATAATAAATAAAAATAATAAAATAAAAAAGGATTCCCAGAATGCTGAGATTACAGGCCTGTACTATTGTTTTTTATTTTGATAGAGGGTCTCACTAAATTTCCCAGGCTGGACTTGAACTTGAAGTGCCATCTGGCCTAGCTTGAAAATGTTTTAGTGCAGCCAGGACTGGTGGCACAGGTCTGTAACCCCAGCATCCCTGGAGGCCGAGTCAGAAGGATCATAAATTTAAACCCAACCAGGGTAATGTATCAAGGCCCTGTCTTAAAATCAAAATAAGAAAATGGGCTTGGGGATGTAGGTCAGTGTGAAGACCCTAGTTGGATCCTCAGTACTGAAAAACAAATTCAAATCAAAAATATTTTAATCCAGCTGAACCTGGTGGAGCAGGCCTATAACCCCAGCACTCTGCAATGCTGAGGCAGGAGGACTGCAAGTTTGAACCCAGGCTGAACAACTTAATGACTTAGTGAGACTGAGTCACACAAATGGGCTGGGGATGTAGCTCAGTGGGAAGGCTTGATCTTCAGTGACAAACACACACACACAGTAAGTAAGTAAATAAGTAAATGCCTAAATAGGGTTATAAAGCTCAGTGTGAAAGCTCTGGGTTTTATCTCCAGTTCCACAGGGAAATAAAATTATCTCCATTTCTGTGGGTATACTATGCTATATCAGTGTTCTGCTTTGTTAGTTTAAGAAAACAAACTTTAGAGAAAATACTGTTGAAAATATTTTAGTCCAGTCAGGCCTGATGGTACAGGCCTATGGTATCAGCACTCTGGGAGGCTAAGGCAGGAAGATGGAAAGTTCAAGCCTAGCCTGAGCAATTTAGTGACTTAGCAACACTCTCCCTCAAAATCAAAACCAACATGACATGTATTTGCACTAAATACTCAAGTCCAATGTAAACCATATATATAAAATGGGCTGGGGATATAACTCAATGCAAAGACCCTAGGCTGGATGCCCAGCAGTTCAAAAATAAACAAAAAAATGTAATCCAAAAATACATTAAGGTATTTTCCCTTAATTCAAACTGAGGTTACGATAACTGGCAACAACTTGTTCTAACAATGTGAAACTGTCCAAAAAGTCTTCTTCTTCAATTCCATGTTTTGTGTACTGATGAATGTAGGCCCTAGTGGAAAAGAAAAGGAGATGTAAAATGGACAATTCCCGGCCAATTAGTCACTTAAAGTGGAATAATAGACATTTTTAGCGCGTGGACATTTAAAAGTCCCAGAATCTCTTAGAACGCTTATATTTGCTTGACTGTTCATTGCAAAAATTAGTAATCTTCAGCTTCTATCAAGCTCCCTGTCCTTCTAGTGTTCAACAGAGCAACAGTAAGAGACACACGGCAAAAAGAAGCATATTCAAATTTGGTTCCCCACCCAGCACATTGTTTGGTTTATAAATGACTCATTTAGTCAACAAGTATACCAATATAATAATAATGTATATTTGTCAAGCCTTTACTACCTGGACAGAATATTGAACTTTAGGTTTTTATGTGATTATCTCTCTAAATCTACACCATGGGTTCTCAGTGAAGACCCATTGCACAAATAAGGCAAATGAAACTCATGAGCCCAATGCTGCACCTACAAAGTGCTAGCCACACTTCCTCCAGTTTTTGTTGTTTTGTTTTTTGAGACAGGATCTCATGCTGTAGACTTGAATGGGGCAGGGTCTCATGCAGCAGACCAGAGTGCTCCTCTAAACTCACTATATAACCCAGGCTGGCCTTGAATATAACAGCAATCATACTGCTTCAGCCTCCCGAGTAATGGGATTACAGGCATGCATCCTCATGCCCAGCTAATTTTTATGTGCTTGGGATTTAAACCCAGGATCTTGCACACACTAGGCGTGCACTTTGGCTACTCAGCTATGCACAAAGCCCCTTACCTCTGCTCTCAACCTTTTGGGTTTTTGTTTATTTGTTTGTTTTGAGACAGGGCCTGACTCTGTAGCCCAGGCCGGCCTCTAACTCATGACAATCCTGTCTCGTTTTCCTAAGTGCTGGGATTACAGGCATGCGCCATCTCGCCCAGTTTACGTGGTGCTGGGGAATCTCCGGTATTTACACTTGCTTAGCTTTAAACCCGGTGCCATTCCTCCAGCCCTCAAACTTCTGTTTTAACACTGTATTATCTGCCTCAGGTTAAGCAGGTTTGTAGATGTGTTTTTTACTTACTTTGAAGCAAACATATTCCACGCTTTGCCCACAATTGTATCAAGTGGCTTTACTAAAAACTGGCTGTTGCTGACCAAGGTTGCAGACTTCTCATATTTGTTAAAGGCTCGCTGAGTCTTCCAGACATTGAAAGCATCAACAGGTGCTAACCAGGAAGTGTAGAGAGCTGGATCTCTAAACCCCTCTGGAGTGAAGAAACAACATGAGCCATTCTTTAGAGCATAAGTTACAACTGGGGAAATAAATGTAGAAAGAGTCCATTTCATCCGAGCTCTCCATTCATTCATTCATTCATCATTCATTCACTCATTTATTTGAGAAGGGTTTCCAATATGAACTCAGTACACAGCCCAGGCTGGCCTCAAATCCTGCTGTGCTGGGTTTACCGGCATATGCCACCACAACCAGCTGATGTGGTACTGCAGAATCGAAGCCAGGGCTAAGCCTTTTTAGCTAAGCTATACCCCCACCTGCAAACATTTTCTTTTATTTTGCCTTAATTTTTGCAGTGGTGGGGACTGATATCATAGCCTTATGCAAACTAGGCAAGTGCTCTATCATGAGGTGATACCCCCAGCCTTTTTTTTTGTTTTTTGTTTTTTTGAACTAGAGCCTTTGTACTGACCTACATCCCTAGTCCCTTTTTCAATTTTTCAATTTTTTTTTTTTAAGTCATGGTCTCACTCTGTAATCCAGGCTGTTCTGAGATCACTATGGATCCAGGGCTGTCTTTGAACTCATGGCAGTCCTCCTGCCTCAGCTTCCTGAGTACTGGGATTATAGGCATGCACCACCACGCCAGGCTACATTTTGCTGGGGAATAGAACTCAAGGACTTGTGTTTGCTAGGCAAGTGCTCTAACCACTGTGCTGTTCCTCCAGTCCTCAAATTTTAAAATTTTGAGACAGTGTCTCACTAACTCACTAAATTGACCAGGCTGGACTTTACACTAAGGTACATCCCCAGCCCCTCCCCCCTTTTCAAACAGTGTATTGCTTTTGGATAAACGAACCATATTTGTTTTCCAAGAACAAGTAGTAATATTTCACACCATTCTGAAAGTACTAAGAAGAAAAGTAAAAAGTAAAACTTTTCGACATTTTGTGCACGTTGTGTGTGTGAAGTTTTGTTATATTTATTTATTGGTAGTAGAATTTGTTTTCTGAGACAGGGCTTGCTATGTAGTCCAGGCTGGTTCTGAGCTCTTTATGTAGCCCAAATTGGCCTCAAACTCATGGCAATCCTCCTGCCTTGGCTTTATGAGTGCAAGGATTACAGGAGTGTGGGCCACAGCCAGCTTATGTGGTGCTGGGGAATTGAACTCTGGTACTTAGTGCTTGATAGGCAAGCAAGCCCTTTAACTGTTCAGCTATTCCTCCAGCCCTATTTATTACTTATTTTGAGACAGGGTCTTGCTCAGGGTGGTGCTGAACTCACTGTGTGGCACAGGCTAGCGCTGGACTCACAGCAATCCTCTTGCCCCAGCCTCCCAAATGCTGGGATTACAAACCTATGCCACAACATCTGGTTTATGTGGTGGTGGGGAATCAAATTCAGGACCTTGCTCTTGCTAGGAAAGCCCTCTAACCTCTGTGCCATTCCACTGGCCCCTATTTTATTTTATTTTATTTTATTCTTGTGGTATTGAGGATTGAACACAGGACCTTTACTATGAATGGCATCACCAGATCCTTTTATTGTTTGAGAAAGGGTCTTGCTAAGTTGCTAAATTGCCTAAGAAGGGCTCAAACTTGAGATTTACCTGCCTCAGCCTACCAGAGTGCTGGAATAACAGTCCTGTGCCACCAGGTCCATCTTTTTCTCTCTCTCTCTCTTTATTTTTTTTGGGAACAAAAATGTAATTTCTTTATAAACCACTTACTGTAACTTTGCTTCTCAGACTGGGTGCATACCTCAGCAGGTCAAGCACTTGCCTGGGAAGTGTAGGGTCCTGGTTCAATTCTCTAGCACCATATAAACCAGGTGTGGTGGCACATGTCTGTAATCCCAGCACTCAAAGGCTGAGGCAGGAGGATTGCCATGAGCTTGAGGCCAGCCTAGTCTATACAGTGAGTTCAGGACCAGCATGGACTACAGAGCAAGACCCTGACTCAAACAAACTTCTGTTTATAGACTACAAGGCAAGAAAAGCAAACTGATCAAATAAGAGTTGAGACATCTTAGGTAAGACTTGACTTCTTGGTGCTGCCAACATGCGGAAACTTTTCATTCCTTTTCTGTAAACTTTTCTTTCTTGCTTCAGTGCAGGCTTGCTTCTTAAATTTCACTCTGACAAGAGACACTTGGGTCGTTGTGATGAATCGTTTCCTTTTGTATCTCTGACTTAAGGTGTAGGCCACTGCCTCAACCAGTGCCAGATATTTCTTCCAAGGATGCCTCTTCTCCAAGCAGCAGGTCTAGCCTTTTCTAGACCCATCTGAAGAAGCCGTAAAGCACCTTCTCTTTCTGGATGACTTCATCGAATGTGTCCATGGGATCAACAACTGTTGCTAACCACTCAACTTAGCCCTGGCAGGCTCTGCCACTCGACCTCCACCAGATTTCATGTATATCTTCATGACTTTTGTTCCTTAATTGCTGACAGGTCCACGCAGCTCCATATTGGGCCTTTGAATTGAACTACATTCCCAGCCCATTTTTTGTTTTTATTTTGAGACAGCATCTTGGTAAGTTGCTACACAGGTGTCTAGTCACAGAGAAACAGATCCAGTGGCTCCATTTTGTCACTATAAAATGCAGTTGTTACTTTCATTTCTCTAAAAATAGATTTATTTTTATTTTTCGAGGCAGGGTCTCACTCTGTAATCTAAGCTGGTCCTAAACTCACTAATCACTAAGTAGCACAGGGTGGCCTCAAACTCATGGCAACCCTCCTGCCTCAGCCTCCCAAGTGCTGGGATTATAGGCGTACACCATTACACATGGCTTATGTGGTGATAGGGAATCAAATGTAGGGCCTTGCTATTGCTAGGCAAGCACTTAAACCACTGAGCTATGCCCACGCCCTCAGAGATTTTTTTAACCATGTTCATAGTACAAAATGTGCATCTTAATTTTCACTTAATTTCTGCTTACCCAGATCTGCACTTTGCACATCTTTCCCGCGAAGGATGACCAAGTTAGCAAGGGAAGTGTTAAAACGTGGCTCCTTATGCAAAGACGTTTTGCCGGGAGGTAGAAGTCCTGACAAAGGAGGCCGCACTTGCCAATCAATACCTGTCATGAGAAAACAAACAAGGCAAGAGATTTTATAAATGGTATTGAAAGTTATAATAAAAAAGTCGCTATAGGTGTATTTTCCTATGTATATGTGTGTTTGTGTTAGCAGGGACTGAATCCCAGGAACTTGCACTGAGCTCCATCCCCACCTTTTTTTATGGTACAGGATCTCACCCTATAGTTCACTAGTTAGCCCAGATTGGCTTCAAACACATGCAATCCTCTTGCCTCAGCCTCCCATTATAATTTTTTTTTTTTTTGACAGGTTCTTGCTCTGTAGTCCAGGCTGGTCCTGAACTTACTATGGTGCCCAGGCTGGCCTCCAGTACACAACAGTCCTCCTGCCTCAGCCCTCCCAAGTGCTGGAATTACCAACATGCACTCACAGCAATCCCCCTGCCTCTGCCTCCTGAATGCTGAGATTACAGGCAAAAGTTCTTATCTTAAGGTATTGCTAGCTGGGCATGAACATTCTACTTGTCTCCAAAACCTCTGGGAGCTAGAGGAATGGCAAAGTGGTTCAAGCACTTGCCTTGCAAGCACAAGGCCCTGAGTTAGATTCCCCAGGCACACCAAGCGGGGTGTGGTGGCACATGCCTTTGAGGGTGAGACAGTCCGACTGTCCTGAGTCCAAGGCCAGCCTTGGCTATACCAGTAAGTTCAGGACCAGCCTGGGCTACAGAGCGAGACCCTGTCTCAAAGAAAGAAGGAAGGAAAGAAAGAAAAGGCGTACGGTATGCAACTGGGTCCCCCCCCTCACCCCCCTTCCCGAGATAGGGTCTCAATCTGTAATCCATGCTGGATTCAAACTCACTGAAATACTCCTCTCTCAGACTCCCAGTTGCTGGGATTACAGGTTTGCTCACCATACCTGGTTACTTTTTATTTGGTGCTGAAGAATTGAACCTAAGGCTTGTGTATTGTAGGCAAACACTTTAACCACTGAGCTACAGTCCCAGCCCTCTCATCTGAAATGTTCTTGGCAATGAAACTGAAACTGTGAAGTGATTAAGAAGCTTCCCCAGATGAGCCAGTAATTTCTGTAGGGGCACCCTGGTCAGCAGAACCTTTACTTGAGTGGCCTGAGCCAGTTTAAACTCAAAGCTCCAGAAAAGGCACTCTTCCAGATTGTGGGCTGATTTTATTTTAAACTAGTTACCTTCTTCCATTTTTGCATTAGAAATAAGCATCTGTCTCAAGTGCTTGAGGAGGCCGGTCCAGGTAAATGTGCTGTATGCCAAGGAATTCTCAGACATCTGAGGAATGTTACGAACACTCAGCAGCTTGAATTCAGGATGGGAGACTAAATTCTCCATTAAGTCTCCTGTAAAGAAAAAAAAAATCTAAACTGTATTTTAAAAAAAGTGTACACTGTTGCCATTGGCCTCATGATCCTCTGGGTCAAATGTTGTTTTCTCCAAAGCCAGAACTACTTAAATTTCAAAATAAAAAATTTGGGGCCAGAAGAATGCACACTCAATTCCCTATCACCACATAAGCCATGCATAGTTGCACATGCCTATAACCCCAGCATTCACGATTGCTGTGAGTTCAAGGCCAGCCTGGGCTACATAGTGAGTTCAAGGCAAGCCTAGGCTACCTAGTGAGTTCGAGATCAGGCTAGACTACACAGCAAGACCCTCTCCCTCTCTCTCTCTCTCTCTCTCTCTCTCTCTCTCTCTCTCTCTCTCTCTCAAAAATTTAGAGACAATGTCTACCACAGACTACATCTTTGCTCTAATTTAGAATGAGTGAGAAAACATACTTTACAGGCGGGGACTGTGGCTCAGAGGTACAGTTCAAGCCCAGCATATGCAAGGTCCTGGGTTCAACTCCTAGTATGGGGCAGGGTGGAGGGAGGCATGTAATCCTAGATACTCTCCAGGTCCACGCAGGAGGAACACAAGTTTGAGCTCAGCCTCAGCAAAACTTTGTGACTTAGTGAGATCCTGTCTCAAACAATAATAAGGGGTGGAAATGTAAGTCCAAGCTAAGGCCCTGAAGTTCAGTCCCTACTACTACAAAAAACAATAAAGGGCGGGTGATATAGCCAGTGATCCTGGGATTGCCCACAGTACTGTAAATACCCAAGGAAAGCAAAGCATGAGAGCTAATATTTCTCAATTTATCAGTGTTCACCTTTTTTTTTTTTTTTGAGACAGGGTCTCACTCAGTAGCCCATGCTGGCCCTGGACTCAGGGTCAATCCACCTGTTTCACCCTCCCGAGTGCTGAGATTACAAGCATGTGCCACTACAACCTGTTTTATATATGGTGATGGGGAATCAAACTCAGGGCTGTGTGCTTGTTAGTCAAGCACTTTAACCGCTGTGCCATTCTTCCAGCCCCCAGTACTATAGAAAATTCTTGTCTTCTGGATAGGGATACAGGGAACATACATTGACAAAGAAACAGGCTGCTGGTTTACCTTTAACAGAGAGAACATTTCAAAAACAGGAAAACAGAAAGAAATCAACATTCATAGGGTAGGAAAATGGAAAGGCTCAATACTTATAGGTCAGTTATAACTCTTAATGTCAGTGATCTCAACCTGCCAATCAAAATACGTAGATTGGCTAAATGGATTTAAAAAAAACACACACAATATGGGACTGGAGGAATAGCTCAGTAGTTAAAGTGCTTGCCTAGCAAGCTCAAGTCTCTGAGTTCAGTTCCCCAGCATCACATAAATTGGACATGGTGATGCATGCCTATAATCCCAGCACTCTGGAGGCTGAAGCAGGATTGGCATGTATTTGAGGCCAGCCTGGGCTACACAGTGAGTTCAGGACCAGCCTGAACTCAGAGCAAAACCCTATCAACAAGGAAAAAAAAAAAATACAATTCAACCTATGTTGCTTGCAAGAAATACACCTTGACCACAGAGATAAACATAGACTCAAGGTGAAAGGATGGAGCTCTGTATTTCTTGCAATGGGGGATAAAAGCAAGCAAGAGTAGTGACACTCTTTGCTGACAAACTGGACTTTAAACCAAAACTGGTCAAAAGAGACAAAGAAGGTCGCTTCATTTTTGTAAAGAAAACAGTCCAACAGGAGGAGCTAACAATCATAAACATTTATGCCCCAAATAATGGCATACCCATTTGCATAAAATAAAATCTACTTTAAAAAACACAGATAGACCCCAACTCAATTATAGTGGGAGAATTTAATACTTCTCTCTCCCAGGAATACAGGCTATCTAGACAAAAAAAAAAAAATCAACAAAGATAATAGCGGATCTGAAGAACACCATTGAAGAATGGACCTGACAGATATCTACAGTTTTTAATTCAACAACAAGAGAATACACATTCTTTGCTCGTGGAATATTCTCCAAAATAGACCATACCATATTGCAGGCTATGAAACAAGCTTTAATAAGTACAAGAAAACTGATATAATCCCATGTACTCAGATCACAGTGGAATGAAACTAGAAACCAACTACAACACAAACAAAAGATACTACTCAAACAAATAGACTGAACAGTACTAAACAAACATTGGGTCATAGAAGAAATCAGGAATAAATAAAAAAGTTCACAGAGACAAAAGACAATGGAAGCACATCACAATACAACCTGCGGGACACAATGAAGACAGTGTTAAGAGAGAAATTCATTTCCAAAAGTGCACACATAAAAAGAATTGAGCAACCCCAAACAAATAATCTCAAGAAGCAACTCAGGACCCTAGAAAACCAAGAACAAGCAAACCTCAAAACTAACAGAAGGAAAGAAATGACAAAGATCAGAGGACAAATCAATGAAATTGAAATTTAAAAATACAAAAAATAAACAAAAGTTGGTTCTTTGAAAAAATAAGATTGTTAAGCTCCAACTAAACTCACAAAAAGAAGGAAAGAGAAAACCAGTGAAACTGCAGTAGGCAACATGGAAAGCCAAAGGATTATAAATTATTTTACAAGTTTATGTTCCAGTAAATTTAAGAACCCCAAAGAAATGGACAACCTCCAACATTGAAAGAAGAAACCAAACTCCTGAATATTTCAATGGCCAATGACAAAATTGGGGAATTAGTAAAAACACACTCATCTAAGAACAGCTGAGAACCCTACGGATTCACAGCAGAATTCTACCAGAAGTTCAGGAAAGATTTAATGCCAATACTCAGCAAATTGTTTTAAGAAACTGAAAAGGAAGAAAACCATTTCTTGAAGTTAGCGTAACTTTAATACCAAAACCAGACAAATACTCAACAAAAAAGAAAACTACATGCCAATAACCCTAATGAATGTAGATTCAAAAATACTCACCAGTTTTTTTTTTTTTTAATAAAAAAAAAAACAGGGTCTTGCTCTGTAGCCCAGACTGGCCTTAAACTCAGGGCAATACTAGGGCAATATTCCTGCCTCAGCCTCCCAGAGCTGGGATTACAAACGTGCACCACCATGGTCAGTTTATGTGGTGCTGGGGAATTAAACTCAGGTGTGTGTGCTTGCGAGGCAAGTGCTTTAACCACTGTGCCATTCCTCCAGCCCTCAACAAAATTCTTGCCAACAGAATGGAGTAAAGAAGACCAAGTAGGCTTCATCACAGAGATGTAGGGATAGTTCAACAAACACAAATCAATAAATGTAATTCATCACATTAACAGATGCAAAGAAAAAACTATATGGTCATCTGACTAGATGAAGAAAAAGCATTTAAAAAAAAAAAACCCCAACAGGTATTTATGATAAAGACCCTGAAAAAAATAGAAACAGAAGGACCTTACCTCAACCTGATCCAGGCCATCTACAACAACCCCTTTGCCAACATTATCCTAAATGGAGAAAGACTGAAAGCATTCACACTAAAGCATTCACACAAAGATGTTCACTGGTACTCATGCTATTGATCTTGGTGTTTGAAATCTTGGAAAGAGCAACTGGGCAAGAGAAAAAGAATATGAATTGGAAGGGAAGAAGTTAAGATATCCCTATTTGCAGATGACATGACATTCTACATCACAGATTCCAGAAATTCTATCAGAGAACTATCAGAACTAATAAAATAAATTCAGTGAAGTAGCACGTTATAAAACCAATACCTACAATAGCATTCCTATACATTAAAAATGAATCCAATGAGAAGGAAATCAAGAAAACCCCTCTAACAATAGCAATAAAAAAATAAAATACAGGTGATGGGGGAGTAGCTTAGCACTTAAAGCACTTCCTGAGCAAGCACAAGGGTTGGGGATCAATTCCTCAGCACCAAATAAATTTGGCATGGTGGTGCATACCTGTAATCCCAGCACTTGGAAGACTGAGGCAGGAAGATAGTTCTGAGTCCAAGGCCAGCCTGGGATACACAGTGAGTTCAGGAGCAGACTGGACCACAGAGCAAAACTGTATATCCAAAAAAAAAAAAAAAAAACCCTAGGAATAAACCTTACCAAGGAAGTAAAAGAAAAAAACTACATGCCAACAGAAACCTGAAAAGGGATAGAGGAATAGCACAGTGGTTAGAGTGCTTGCCTAGCAAGTGCAGGGTCCTGAGTTTGATTCCCCAACACCACATAAAGCTGGGTGTGGTGGCACTCACCTTTAATCTCAGCACTTGGGAGGTTGAGGCAGGAGGATTGCCACGAGTCTGAGGCTAGTCTGGGGTACATAGTGAGCTCAGGACCAGCCTGGGCTACAGAACAAGATCCTATTGAAAGAAAGAAAGAAAGAAAGAAAGAAAGAAAGAAAGAAAGAAAGAAAGAAAGAGAAAGAAAGAAAGAAAGAAAGACCTGAAGAGATTTAAGAGAACTTTGGAAAATGTAAAGACATCCCTTGTTCCCTGATAGGAAGAACTAATATTGTCAAAATGGCCTTAATTCCAAAGTTGTTATACAGGTTCAGTACAATTCCAACCAAAATACCAATAGCACTCTTAACAGAGCTGAAAAAAAACAACTCTAAAATTTATATGAAACCACAAAATACCCAGAATTTCTAAAGCAGTCCTCAGCAACAAGAGTAAAGCTAAAAGAATCACAATTCTAGACTTCAAAATGCATTGCAAAGCAATTGTGATTAAATCTACATGATACTGGTACTAGAACAGACAGGAGGACCAGCGGAACAACTGAACTGAGGACACTAAAACAAACCCCAACTACCCTCAGCAATCTGACTTTTTGACAATGGGGCCAAAACAATCCACTGAGAAGACATCATCGTCAATAAATGGGGCTGGGAAACTTGGATTACCACACGTAAGAGAATGAAATTAGATCCATATGTCATCACACACTAAAATTCAATCAAAATGGTTCAAAGAACTGGACATTAAAACAGAAACACTGAGACTGCTGGAAGACACAATTGGTAAAACCCCAGAAGACACAGAGACAGGAAACGATTTTCTGAGTAGATTGCCAGCTGCACAAGAAGAAAAATGGGCTGAAGGAATGGCACAGCAGTTAAAGCGCTTGCCTTGCAAGTGGGAGGCCTTGATTTCGATTCCCCGGCACCACATAAAGCTGGGTTTGGTGGTGTACACCTGTAATCCTAGCACTTGGGAAGCTGAGGCAGGAGGGTTACCATGAGTCCAAGGCCAGCCTGGACTCCATAGTGAGTTCAGGACCAGCCTGGGCTACAGAGTGAGACCCTGTCTCCAAAAAAAAAAAAAAAAAAAAAAAAAAAAAAAAAAAAAAAAAAAAAAAAAAAAAAAAAAAAAAAAGCTAGAATGAACAAATGAGACTACATTAAACCAAAAAGCTTTTTGCACAGCACAGGAAACAAACAACAGGTTGAAGAGACAACCCAAACACTGGGAGAAAATCTCTGCCAGCAATACCTCAGGCAGAGAATTAACATCTATAATACATAAAGAACTCAAAAAACAAAACAAAACAAAAAACCTAAAATGAAACATCCCATCAACAAATGGGCAGCTGGAAGGCTGGAGGAATAACAATGGTTAGAGCATTTGCCCCACAAGAGCAAGGCCCCGAGTTTGATTCCCCAGCACCATGTAAGTAAGCTGGGCATGGTGGCACATGCATGCCTTTAATCCCAGCCCTTAGGAGGCTGAGGCAGGAGGATTGCTATGAGTTCCAGGCCAGCCTGGGCTACATAGTAAGTTCAGAACTAGGTTAGACTACAGAGTGAGGCCCTATTTCATTAAAAGAAAGAAAGGAAGGAAGAAAGAAAAAGGAAGGAAGAAAGAAAGAAATGGGCAGGAATGCTCAGAGGTTAGAGCACTTGTCTAGCAAGCACAAGGCCATGAGTTCAATTCCCCACCACCACACAAGCTCATAAACTGGGCATGGTGGTACAAGAATGTAATCTTAGCACTTGGGAGGCTGAAGCAGGATTGCGGAGTTTGAGGCCATCCTGGGCTACATAGTGAGTTCAGGACGAGCCTGGAGTACAGAGTGAGACCTTGTCTCAAAAAAAAAAAAAAAAAAAAGGGAAGAAAGAAAAGAAAGAGGCAGCCGCAATAGAAAAAAGAAACTTCTCAGAAGAGGAAGTACAAGTGGCCAACAAGCACATGCAAATGTATCCAACAGCACTGGCCATCAGAGAAATGCAAATTAAAATAATATTTAACACTGAAGTTTCATATCACCCCAGTGAGAATGACCTATAAGCTATAAGAAAAGGAACTTTTCCACACTGTTGGTGGTGGGACTGCAATCTGATTCAATCATTATGGGAGAAGTTTGGAGATTCCTTAGAAAGTTGAGAATAGAAATCCCATTTGATTCAGTTACAGCTCTACTGGGCAGGTTCCCAAAAGAGATAAAGTCAGCATATCATAAAGACACATGCACATCCATGTTTGTAGCAGCACAATTTGTAATAGCTTAATTCTGGAAACAACATACCTGCCCATAAACTGAGGAATGGGTAAGGAAGATGTGGTATACATACCGGGATACAATATAGCTGTAAAGACAAATATGAAGGCTTTCAAAGAAAATGGGGCCACCAGGAGTTAATAATTCTCAGTGAAATGGACCACCCACAGAAGTGTGAGTATCGACAGGTGTCCCTCCCATGAAAGTCACAAAAATAATTGCATCAAAAGACTGCAACTTGAGAGAGAGGGTAGGAAGAGGGGTGATGGACTGCTTGGAAAGGGACAATCACTAAGAGTGGGGAGGGGGGAAGTTTCGGACAAGGATAAAGTGGCCAGAAGTGGTGTAGACAGGGGCTGGAGGAATGGCTCAGTGGTTAAGGCTCTTGTCTAGCAAGAGCTACATCAAGTGCTAAGTACCAGAGTTCCATTCCCCAGCACCACACAAGCCAGGCATAGTGGCACACGCCTATAATCCCAGCACTTGGGAGGCTGAGACTTGAGGATTGCTGTGAGTCTAAGGCCAGCCTGGGCTCCATAGTGAGTTCAGGACCAGCCTGGACTACTGAGTAAGACCCAGTCTCAAAAAAAAAAAAAAAAAAAAAAAAAAAAAAAAAAAAAAAAAAAAAAAAAAAAAAAAAAAAAAAAAAAAAAAAAAAAAAAAAAAAAAAAAAAAAAAAAAACCAAGTTAATAAAACTGAAAAAATTTCTAAAAGCATTATTTACTGAAATAAGCCAGATACAAAAGTACAAATACTGCATGATTCACTTTTGTTTTTTGTTTGTTTGTTTGTTTTGTTTTGTTTTGTTTTGAGACAGGGTCTCACTCTGTAGCCCAGGCTGGTCCTGAACTCATTATGCAGCCCAGGCTGGCCTTGAACTCATAGCAATCTTCCTGCCTCAGCCTCCAGAATGCTGGGATTATAAGCACATGCCCAGCTTATATAGTGCCAGGAAATTGAACTCAGGACCTATGCTTGCTAAGTATGCACTGTCTAACCACTGTCCTATTCCTTCAGTGCTGGGCTTAAACTTGTGATCTTCCTGTTTCAGACTGCCAGAAAGCTGGAGTTGAAGCTGTCCCCACGACATCCAGTTTGGAGAAAGCTTTCTGAGATGTGGAAGACCTGAAGGTAGGTGACTGTGAAAGACAACCTCTGGGGTTTTTGAACATGAGACTCCTACAGAAGACACAGGGACACAACTACCTAGTGGGTTTCTTCTGTAGCGGAGCGAGCCTTCTGCAGAGTATGTGGGCTGGAACACACTTCCCAACTGATGTGCGAGCACTTGGTTCAGATCGCTGAAGGAGATCTGCTTGAGATGCATCAGTTTTGCACAGATCTTATGGATAGCATCATTCTCATGAATGAGGAGAGCGTCTGAAGATCGGTATAAGTGAGAAAGAGTCAAAATGGAGTTGTAGTTCTGAACGATAACCTGGAGAGAAAAAAATATTTTTAAAAGACAAGAGAGATTAGTGGTTAAAAGTATAAATTCTAAGTTGATCATGTTGGTGCCCATCCACAGCCACTCAGGAGGCTTGGGAAGGAGGATCTCAAGTTCGAGTTATGCTCTTTTACAAAAGGGCTGAGAGGGGTGGAGGAACATCACACTGGTTACAGCACTTGCCTAGCATGCATAAGGCCCTGGTTTCAATCTCCAGTACAATTCACACACACAAAATGAACATTCCAAAGCCATCCTTTGTAGGTTCAAGTCCTGGCTCTGCTGGTTTCTAGTGGCCTGACTTTGGGCAGATTACTTAATCTCTTTGCATCTCGGTTTCCTCATTTGTAAAATGGGAGTAATAACTTTACCAGCCTCCTAGAGTTGTAAAGACTCAGGATACAATGCAAGAAAGGCACTTAGAACAATGCCCTGTGCACGGTTATAGCGTGATAAACACTGGCTATAACTATTATACTTCCTTCATCATTTCCGATGATGACTTGACTCATCTCAACGGTTTTTTGTTTGTTTCTTTGGTTTGGTTTTTTGAGACAGGGTCTCACTCTGTAGCCCAGGCTAGCCTTGGACTCATGGCAATCCTCCTGCCTCAGCCTCCCATGTGCTGGGATTACAGGTATGCAGTACCACCCTCAACTTATGTGGTGCTGCAGAATTGAACCCAGGGCCTGGCACTTGCTAGGCAAGTGCTTTAAACACTATGCTTTTCTTCCAGCTTGGTAAGTGCTTTAAAAAACACTGAGCTATGCCTCTAGCCACAAACTTGGAATTAAACACACACACACACACACACACACACACCCCTTAGGGCTGGAGGGATGGCACAGGAATTACACACACACACACACACACACACACACACACACACACACACACACCCACCCACCCCTTAGGGCTGGAGGAATGGCACAGGGGTTAAACCACTTGCCTAGAAGCACAAAGCCCTGAGTTCAATTCCCCAGCACTACATAAGCTGGGCATGGTGGCGCACGCCTATAACTCCAGCACTCAGGAGGCTGAGGCATGAGGATTGCCATGCATTTGAGGCCAGCCTGGGCTCCACAGTGAGTTCAGGACCAGCCTGGGCTACAGAGCAAGACCCTGTCTCAAAAAAAAAAAAAAAAGATACCTCATATGTTTGGAAAAACTAAGCAAAATTAGATGCAATGTTTATGAAAGTATCATTCTATACAGAAAATAAGCACTTTTGAAGAAAGAAGTCAAATCCACCTTTCTAAGAAAAGGTCAGTGAGCTAGAGGTGGTGGCACACACCTGAAATCCCAGCACTGAGGCAAGAAGATTGCTGTGAGTTTCAGGTCATCCCAGCCTACATACATAGTAAGTTCAGAACCAGCCTGAACAACAAAGGGAGACACTGTCTTAAAAAAGAAAAGAAAACAACAACAACAACAACAAAAATCTGAGCATGGTAGCACAAGGCTGTAATCTTATCAGCACTTAGGAAGCTGAGGCAAGAGGATTGCCATGAATTCCAGGTCAGCCTGGGCTACATAGTGAGTTCAAGACTAGTATGGAATACAGAGCAATACCCTGTCTTAAAAAAAGAAAGAAAGAAAGAAAAAGAAAGGAAGGAAGGGAGAAAGTAACAGTCAGATCCATCTTTCTCTCCCATTGATTTCAACCCCAAAGAATACAAACAAAATCGCTAATCAGTATGTTCATACCTCACCAGTTCCATAAGGCCATATAATCTGATTCATTTTCAAAGCGTTTGAGTACTGATCTTGTAACTTCTGTGTAAGGAAGGCTCCCACGCCTGATCCTGTGCCTCCAGCCATACTCATTATGATGAAAAAACCACTCAAAGAGTCACATTTCTCCACTTCCTTCTGAATTAGGTTCATTATAGATTCTTCATGCCTGGGTCCATGAGCAGAGTAACTATGTAATAGCAAAAGAAACAAACACAAATGCCTTTCATTTTAACCAGAGATGTGATGCAGAGGTTAAAGATTTAGGATAGATCTTTCCAAAGCTATGGAAGTGAGACTCTCATGAAAGGTACACATATCTTATGGGGCTAGAAGCTAATCTAGGCTCAGCGGTTAAAGAGCTTGCATAGCAAGCACTAAGACAAATGCTAAGTATCTGAGTTGATTCCCAGCACCACATAAACTGGGCATGGTGGTGTACACCTGTAATCGAGTATTTGGAGGCTGAGACAGGAGGACTGCTGAGAGTTCAAGGCCAGACTCAGCTCCATAGTGAGTTCTGGACCAGCCTGGGCTACAGAGTGAGACCCTGTCTGAAAAAAAAAAAAAAAAAAAGTACAGGTGACTTGTTTGATAACATTTAAAATATATGAGTTATATAAATTTAAAAGGAAATAAGTACCTAGAAGTAAGTGAATTTCTAGGGTCAAGAAAGGTCTTTCTTTCTTTCTTTCTTTCTTTCTTTCTTTCTTTCTTTTTTTTTTTTTGGTAGGGTTTTTGTTTTGTTTTGGGGTATGAAGGATTGAATCCAGGGGTTGGAGGAATAGCTCAGCAGTAGAGCACTAGTCTAGCAGGCTCAAGGCCTGGAGTTCAATTTCCCCAGCACTGCCTAAGCTGGATGCACATGCTTGTAATCTGAGCACTCAGGAGGATGAGGCACAGGATTGCCTGAGTTTGAGGCCAGCCTGGGCTATGTAGTGAGTTCAGGACCTGCCTCGACTACACAGCAAGACCCTGTCTCAAAAAAGAAAAAGAAAAAAAAAAAAAGATTGAACCTAGGGTCTTCATGGTTTTGCCAAGTTCAGTTGCCCAGGCTAGGCTTGAACTTGGGATCCTCCTGTCTCCGAGGGCTGAGATCTTAAAGGTGGTCTACTATGCCCAGCATACAGGACATTTCTTTAGCTGTTGCTTTTCAATTACCAGGTATTTCCACAAGTTTGTAGAAGAACTTAATGTGTTAGTTACTTTCTCATCTCTGTGACTCCATACCCGACATCTACAACGTAGGGAGGAAAAATTTATTTTAGCTTACAGTTTCAGAAGGTCACAGTCCATTCACAGGTGGGAGGCTGGAAAATAACAGAAGCACATGGCAGGGCTGGAGCAGGGGCAGGGCCAGAGCCAGAGCTCCAGTGGCAGAGATCCTCACAGCATGGTGGAACAGAGAGAGACACTGGGAGGAAGGGCAGAACCAGCACAGGCCCTGCCAGGTCAAGCGCCAAGCACCCTTCCGGTCAGGCCCCACCTCCCAACCCTACACAGTATCCACAGGAACATGAGGCTTTTGGGGGACACTCCAGATCCAAACCACAACACTTAGTATTTGATATTCATAACAATAGTCTTTTTTCTTTCTTTTTCTTTCTTTTTATTTGAGACAGGGTCTTGCTCTGTAGCCCAGGTTGGTCCTGAACTCACTGATGTAGTCCAGGCTGGCCTTGGACTGAGGACAATCCGCCTGCCTCAGCTTTCCGAGTGCTGGGATTATAGGGGTGTGCCACCATACCCAGCTTTGTGTGGTGCTGGGGAACTGAACTCAGGGACTTGTGCTTGCAAGGCAAGCGCTTCAAGTGCTGTGACATTCCTCTAGCCTCTTCCCCGCTTTTTTGAGACAGGGTCTCACTCTGCAGTCCACACTGGTCCTGAATGTGCTGTGTAGCCCAGGCTAGCCTCGAATTCATAGTATTCCTCCTGTCTCAGCTTCCTGAGTACTGGGATTACAGGTGTACACCCCCATACCTGGATTATGTGGTGCTGGGGAATCAAACCCAGGGCCTTGTGCTTGCTAGGCAAGTGTTCCTAATCGCTGTGCCATTCCTCCAGCCTCATAGTAGCAATAGTGTTAAAGCACTGGTTCTTAAACTTTGTTGCACATGACTGCCACAGGGGAACTTTGAAAAATCCCAACATCTGGGCTTTACCTCAAATCAAGAAAGTCAGCATTTTTCAGAGGATCTCAAGAAATTCTAATTTGCAGCAAAGTTTAGGAAGTATTACCTTACAGTATTCGTAAGACTGGAAAACCTGCCAAATAAGGATTCTATACTAATTTATTTATTTATTTATTTATTTATTTATTGAGACAGGGTCTCACTCTGTAGTCCAGGCTGGTCCTGAATTCACCATGTAGCCCAGGCTGGCCTAAAACTCACAGCAATCCTCTTTCTTGCCTTAACCTCCTGAGTGCTGGGATTACAGGCATGCACCATCATGCCCAATTTATGTGGTGTCCAGGAATCAAACTTATTACCCACTATGCTATTCCCTTGCCCAGGATATTGTACTGATAAAAAGTTAGTTTGCAACATAACCGTGAAGAATAGAAAACGCTGATGCAAAACACCTTTGGTTTCATTGCTACCTATTTTGAGGTCAAGAGAGACACTGAATGAGTTTCTTCTAGTGTAGTTAAATTCTGAAATTTTACAGTGATACTGGTCTGCAATCTCAATACTTTGGAAGGCTGAGGCACATGGTTCACAAGTTCAAGTCAGCCTGGGCACCTTAGCAATGCCACCTCAAAATCAAAAATAAAAATGGACTGGGGCTCTACCTCAGTGTAAAGGCCTGCACTAAATCCCCAGGTATCACAAGGGAGAAAAAAAATCTAAAAGAGCAATTTCAAGATTATATGCTTAGTATATCAACCATGCAATTGTGACTACATTATTTATTAGTTGACTAGGTAGCTATAATTAAACTCAAAATCATGAGAAATTATTCTTACCCATATGCCCAGTTGTTCCCAGAACCCTGTTTTTGACAGAAGTGTGCCTGTTGACCATACTTCCACCGACCAGACTGGGCAGCCTTCGTCAGCATTTGATTGATAACTTTAGGCTCCATGTCAACTAGTACAGCCCGGGCAACTGGAACTAGAAAGGGAAAATAACTTGAAATTTTTTCATTTGTCATATTTTGGTAACTCAGCATAAATTTCTAGATCACTGAGTTACATCATCAGCAATAGGTTCAGAAAAAAAATTCAGGGGTCGGACTAGACAGATTTGTCCTATTGCTTAGGAATGCTGCAGTAGCAGATAAAGGCAGATATGCATAAAGTTTGGGATTCTGCTGAGCAGTGTGATTCAGTGAGGGTTAATAAGGTCCCTTGGTTTCAGATACAGACATATGTTGAGTCTTTAGCATGTACTGTGCTGGGAATACAGAGATGAAAGTAACATCCAATGAGTTCTAGAAAGACTTATAGGGGAGGTGAAACACATTTGGGCATGGTGGCGCATGCCTGTGATCCCAGACACTTCGATAGCGGGACAGGAGGATCACAAGTTCAGGACAAGGCCAGCCTGTAGAGCTTAGTGAGACTCTGCCTCAAAATTAAAAATAATCAGGGTAGGAACTGGGCCTGGTAGCACAGGAAGGTATTAGTATTCTGCAAATCTGAGGTAGGAGAACTGCAGGTTTAAGCCCAGCCCCGTCAACTTAGCAACTTAGTGAGACCTTGTCTCAAAGTCAAAGTTAAGGAAAAAAAAAAAAAGCCTACAGATATGTAGGATATGTAGTTCAGTGTGAAGGCCCTGGGTGGTTGGGTCTCTAGTATCAAAACAAAAATAAAAGCAAACACACAAGAAGACCCCATAAGGCTGAATGTATGGCTCAGTGGCAACGTGCTTCTGGGTTCAATTCCCGTTACTATAAAACAAACAGCAGAACAAAACCCATTGATATTTAAGCACTGTGCACGACTGATCCACATTCAAAGAGCAGCATGTCCAGATGTACAAAGTCACATGGCTACAACATACAGCTCATGATTGGCAGAGCAGAGGATAAGGCAGGGGGAATGAGGAGGAAGGACGCGATAAATGGAGATGGAAAGCGAGCGGGGCTCAGATCTCGGCAATCTTTGCAGGCAATGCTAAAAAGCTTGAAAGTTATTATTATTATTTTTTTTAAGATAGGGTTTTGCTTTGTAGTCCAGGCTGGTCCTGAACTCATTATGAAGCCTGGGCTGGCCTTGTATTCACAGTAATTCCTGCCTCAGACTCCCAAGGGCTGAGATTACAGATGCCTGTCACCATGCCTAGCTTATATGGTGATAGGGACCTGAACCCAGGGCCTTGCACTTGCTAGGCAAGTACTCCAACAGCTGAGCAACACCTCCAGCCCTTGAACTTTATCTTTTAAACAATTATAAAAATTTCAATCAAGGGAGGAAAAGTCATGGGCTGGAGGAATGGCTCAGCGGGTAAAGCACTTGCTTAGCAAGTGCTAAGTCAAGTGCTAAGTACCCGACTCTAATTCCCCAGCACCACATAAGCTGGGCATGGTGGCGCATGCCTGTAATCCCAGCACTCGGGAGCCTGAGGCAGGAGGATTGCCCTGAGTCTGAGGCCAGCCTAGGCTCCATAGAGAGTTCAGGACCAGCCTGGACTACAGAGAGAGACCCTGTCTCAAAAAAGGGGGAGGGGGGAGTCAAATGTCATTTTTAATACAGCACTATGGAGAACAGATGAGGCTGACACAGACTCCAGGTGGAAAACCAAGGAGTGTCTTCAAACAGTGTAGGTAAGAGAGGATAAGAGCCTTATGCAAGGCAAGGAGTAAAGATAAACAAGGACAGAGGTTTTGAGAGGCTGAGACAGGAGGATTCCAACTCTGAGTCCAGCCTAGGCAACTTTTTAAATGTAGTGAGATAATGTCTCAAAATTAAAATAAGTAAGCACAAGGCTCTGGGTTTGATTCCACAGCACCATATTAGCCGAGGGTGTGGTACATGTCTGTAATCCTAGCACTCAGGAGGACTGCTATATGTTCAGAGCAAGCCTGGGCTACACAGTGAGTTCAGGCCAGCCTATACTACCCAACAAGAGCCTGTCGCCTGTCTTACCTAACAAACAAACAAACCAAAAAAGGGGGGGGGGGGGCTAGAGACTAGAGATGTAGCTCAACGTGAAGGCTTTGGGTTCAAATCTCAGGGCCACAAAAAAGACCAGAGAGGTCAAAATTAGCAGGCATTCATTTGTTCATTCATTTATTGATTGAAACAGGCTCTCACTCTACAGTCCAGACTGGTCCTGAGCTCACTATGTAGTTCAGGCTGGCTTTGAACTTACAACAATTTTTCTTCCTCAGCCTCCTAAGTGTGTACAATCACGCCTGGCTAAAATTTGATTTTATTTTACTTTCTTATTTATTTTTCGAGACAGAGTCCCACTTTGTATCCCAGGCTGGTGCTGAATACACTATGGCTAGCTCAGGTTAGCCTTGAACCCGTGACAATACTCCTTCCTCAGCCTCCCAAGTGTTGGGATTATAGGTATGTACTGGCATGCCTTTATGTGGTGCTGGAGAATCAAACTCAGGGCGTTATTCTTGTAGTCTATTTTTTTTTTTTTTTTGAGACAAGGTCTCACTCTGTAGCCCAGGTTGGTCCTGAACTCACAGCAATCCTCCTGTCTCAGCCCCCCAAGTGTTGGGATTACAGGCGTGTGCCACCATGCCCAGCTTATCTGGTGCTTGAGAATCAAACTCAGGTACTTAGTACTTGCCAAGCAAGCGCTTTAACCACTGAACCATTCCTCTAGCCCCTGCACTTTAATCATTGTACTATACCCCCAGCCTGATTTTTTTTTGTTGTTGTTTTTTGAGACAGGGTCTTGTTCTGTAGTCCAGGCTGGTCCTCAGCCCACCGTAGAGTCCAGGCTGACCTTGAACTCACAGCAATCCTGCTTCAAGCTCCCAAGTGCTGGGATTACAGGTATATGCCACCACAGACAACTTTAGTGGTGCTGAAGAATGAAACTAAGCATCTTGCACTTTCTAGACAAGAGCTCTTAACTGCTCTGCTATTGCTCTAGCCCTCAGTTTTTTTTTTTAATTAGCAAATGTTGATGTTTGATAGTATATGGAGAGTAAAAGTCCAAGTTGTAAAGAAAAGACAATGAATGCCTTGTTATGGAGATGCTGAATTTGGAGCTCGCATGGAGCATGCACGTGGAGGTATCTACTAGTAAATGTGCTGCTTAGAAGGGAGGCTTGGCCAGAGGAAGGAGAGCCACTAACGTAAAAAATAAAGCACATCATGAGTGACTGAAATTGTGCAGAGAATATTGTATCTGCTGAAGAGCAGAGCCCAAGGTACTGAACATGAAAAGTTCAGAGATGAAGGAGAAAGAATGAGTTTAACAGTTAGCATTATCCAATCAGGAAAAAAATTAAGTGAAGAAAAGAAAAACATGGTAATTGGAAGGTCATTGGAAACTTCCTGGAGACTTTGCAGGTACAGAAGTTGGATTATAGCTGGCTAAGCAGGGTTGTCCTTCAAGAATCTTTGTTGAATAGGCAAAAACATTAGAAAGATAGTAGAACACTTGTCTGACATGCATTAAAAAAAAGCTATAGTCAAGAGGCTGGGAGCGTAGCTCAGTATTAAAGCATTTGTCTAGCAAGCACAAGGTCACAGGTTCAATTTCCCAGCACCACCTAAGCTGTCCATGATAGTGCACTCTTGTAATCCCAGCACTCAGGAGGCTGAGGCAGAAGGATTACTGAGAGTACAGGGCCAGCCTGGGCTACATAGTGAGTTTAGGACTAGCCTGGATTATATAGAACGAGAACCTGTTGCGAAAAAAAAAAAGAAAAAGAAAAAGAAAAGAAAAGAGAAAGAAAAAAGAAAAAGAAAAAAAAGCACAATGGGTTTTTTGGTTTTGTTTTTTGGGGTTGTTGTTTTGATTTGATTTGATTTGATTTGTAGGCAAGGTTACTTTATTTTAGAACCAAGGACAAAAGGGTAAAAACTTCAGCTATCAGGAGGGGACCCTGAGTTGGGTTGTCCTAGTTCCTGATTAGTTTTTTAATTTTTTTTTCTGTTTGAGACAGGATCTCACTCTGTAGCCCAGGCTGGTCATGAACTCACTAGTGTAGCCCAGGCTTGCCTAGGACTCTGGACAATTTGCCTGTCTCAGCCTCCCCAGTACTAGGATTACAGGTGTGCACCACCATGCCCAGTTTATGTGGTGCTGGGGAATCAAATTCAGGGCTGTGTGCTCACTAGACAAGCACTTGGGCTGCTGTGCCATTCCTTCAGCCCTGGTTGGTTTTAGTTTTATGGTGCTGGGGATCTAACCCGAGGCTTCATACAGGCTAGGCATATACTCTAAACTGAGCTATATCCCAGCTAATGTGGTTTGTTAGTGAGATCTAAGTATGCTCTTTGCTGGGGGAAACATGCCCTTAGAGGGCAAAGGTTAACATAGGAAAAGGGCACCAAGTACAAAGTCATTTTCTACTGAGCTGGGAAGAGGTAGGGTTCACACACCCATGGAAGGTCAGGCTTTGAAAAGGGTTATGTCAGAGTAAAAGCAGGGATTGTGAACTATACATACCTCCATTTTCCTCCTCCCTAAAGAATCTCTCTTTGCAAGATGCTTGATACGCCTCATTGTCTCTCTTAGAGCAGAATCCCGGGGAACACTGTGAATCACTAAATAAAGCATCAAACACTTCAAAACCAATCTGGTTGCCACACTGACCAAGCTGTACTGTTACTATGGACATGCTGAACCGCACACTAGGCCTGCCAAAAAAAAAAAAAAAGAAGAAGCAAAATGTAACAGAAATAGAATGCAGGCTTTGAAAATCACCAAATTATGAATGAGAACAAGTAAGATATCAGATAAAGTACCATAATTATACATCAGCAAAAATAACTTTAAAATGTCATACATAGTTACATGGCATTACAGATGAGATAGGGAGATGGCTATGTCATCTAAGGAGCCAGTTATTAAAGAAAGTTCTAGGGGTTGGAGGAATAGCACAGTGGTTAAAACACTTGTCTAGCTATAGCATGCCTCAAAAGGTCGGGGTGGGGGGGGAGGCTGAAGAAATGGCACAATGGTTAAAGCTCTTGTCAAGCAAGCACAGGGCCCTCAGTTCGATTTCCCAGTACTACTTAAACGGGGAGTGGTGGTGCACACCTGTAATCCCAGCACTCGGGAGGCTGAAGCAGGATTGCCACCAGTCCAAGGCTAGCGTGGGCCTCACAGTGAGTTCAGGACTAGCCTGGGCTCAGAAAAAAAAATAAAAGTTGTATAGTTTTGGGATTTGGAACTACTGTATGCAGATCCACTGGTATCCAACTCAATAGTTTCCAAATATAATTTGTACTATTTTCATATGTATGCATATAAAACGAGACAAAACAAAATAAACGTGATTGGAGAAATCATAACCTACTTCACTAGAACTAGTTCAACAAACATACATTCAATTAACGTTAATTTTCTCTCTTCTCAACAATGACACGTGCTTTCTACCCACTACATTTGTAGTCTGACAGCTGTAAGACTTGGAAGAACTTGTGTTTAGTTCGGGTAATAGGACAAAGTTGGAACTTTGAGAAAGAAGGCCAGTTGAGGCATCAGGCGGATCGTCGTTCCGACGATAAAATGATTTCTGATAAAGACTCCGTGCAACACTGAACTCTGTTACTTGTATTTTCAAACCGGCCAAAAGAGGTAATATTACCTCATCTTACAGGTAAGGAATTTGGGGCTCTAAAAGGTTGTATGACTTTTCCAAGGCCACTGGAGGACTGAGCCAACAAGGCCAAGCCATTCCTTGATGGGGACCAGCATTTGAGGTGCTCACTAACCCCACTCACCTAAAGCCCTTCGCGCCCGCGGTTTCGGTCCGGTTCAAACTTCAGAGGCCAAGCCTCTCGCTATGCGCATGCTCACTTTCAACACTAAAAAGCTACTGAGAACGAATGCGCATGTTCTTTACTAGAAGAGTTTTGTCGTGTGTGTTTGTGCGTGTGCCTGTTTTCTATCGAGAAAGGTTAATTTCGCCTGTTCAATTTCAATTGATCAAAACTTCCAGATATGTCACGCATGCTCACTGTCCATCAAACGCTTTCGCGGACAATGCGCATGCCCTAGTCTACGGAGAGGCGTCAGCCGGCGCTTTGCGCATGTCTCTGCCAGTATCTGGAGCGTGGAGACAGTTCTACGCATGTCCGCTGTTCAATTGGGCCTCAGGAACCTCTATACGCATGCTCCAGCGCTGAACTTGAGGAGCCAGTCTAGGGCCTAGGCGCAGACGCACTAAGCCTAAGCAGCCGGTGATGGCGGCAGCGGCGGCGTTGGCTGCGGCGGGTCCGGGCCCATGAGGCGACGACGGAGGCGGGACGGCTTTTACCCGGCGCCTGACTTCCGAGACAGGGAAGCTGAGGACATGGCAGGAGTGTTTGACATAGACCTGGACCAGCCAGAGGACGCAGGCTCTGAGGATGAGCTGGAGGAGGGGGTGAGGCCCGGGGTCCCGGGGGGCCCGAGGTGACAGGGCCGGGGCTGCAGTGAGGGCCCAGGAATCCTGGCGTGTCCTAGAGATCGGAGACCCTTGGGGGCGCGAGTCGTCTTCGGGTGGAGCCGAGACGCCGCGCGGCCCAGCGAGGGAGCGGGCGGGGCGGACCTGGCCCCAGGTGTGAGGCCTCTGCGGGGCTCGCAGGTGCAGGTCGCGCCCTTTTCCCCAGATCAGCGCAGCCCCGAGCAATCCGTGTGTAGAAGGGAGCATGGGCGCATGGTCTATTTCCGGAGCTGTTGGACCTGAGTGTGGCGGGGCGCGGGTGGTGTGAGCGAGTGTTGGGGGTGTAAGGGGGTTTCGCTTGCTTGGTGTCCCGTAAGTGCAGGTGAAGCGTGGAAGGGATTCCCTTGGATTGTAAGATTTCAAGTATAAAAATCACCGGACCTCCCACAACCACCTCTCTTCTCGGCCTGTCGCTTCTCTCCTAGGAAGCGCTCAGCTGTTAGAAGTGACAGCTGAAAACTTCTGTCGGGAGTAGCACTGCCGCTGCTGTTACAGCCACCAGGAGTTTTATTTCGGGAGCAAGGGGGCTCTGCTGCATCTTCCAGGGTTTGTTTGTTTGTCTTTTTTTTTTCTCCCCCTCTTCCGTGTGACTTTTAAAAAAAATTATGACGACACACGGGATTTGTAACTTAATTTCCCCCAAGTTGAAGATGTCTGTATTATTTTTTTCCAGAATAATTGATGTAATTTTGGGGTGGGGGAAAAAAAGTGTTGACAGCTGTGACTTGGTTTGCCAAAAATAAATTGCTTGAACTGAGACTTGTGAATAGTGGTGTGAGGGCTTTCCTTGCTGTAACTTAAGGTGCTAAATTTAGAATTATTTTTCCTCATGCACACCTTGGTTTTTACCTTTGCTGTTTTAGTAATTTGTCACTTACGGAATGTCATTTTTTTCTAAAATAAATTTATTGAACAATCATAAGCAGCACCTGAAGTTGAAAAATGATGTTGTCAGACTAAATCACTGATTGTGGACAGATGATCATTGATTACCTTATGGTAATTTAGGTCCCAAATCCTATTGTCTGATGAGTACATGATTAATGATTAATGTCAGGTGTTTGTTGTAACTGCATAAGGAATGTCTCTTCTTATCCGCGATTTCCTCCTCTGGCAAATTGTGCCGTACTGCTGACAGACGGTTGAGATTCTGAGTGTAAAGAGCTTTGAACACTTTAAGAAACCAAGTGGACTAAAACACTGTTCACATTCACAATCTAAGTTACAAAATTTAGAAGGTAGGTATTGAGATAGGGGCTTTTTTTTTTTCTCTCCCCTGAGATGAGCTCTTGCTCTGTAGTCCAAGCCAGCCTTGCACTCTGAGCAGTCCTGCATCAGCCTCCTGAGTGCTGGGATTACAGGCAGACATCACCATGCCTGGCTTAATGGGGGGCTAGGTAATTGAACTCAGAGCCTTGTCCTTGCTAGGCAAGAGCTTTAACTGCTGAGCTACACTTATCTAAACCTCTGAGATATGTGCTTTTAAAACTGAACCCAGTGATTAAAAGCACTTGTATACTAGGATCTGGGTTCGATTTCCCCACCACCACATAGATTAGTCAGGCCTGGTGGTGCATGCCTGCAGTCTTAGCACTCAGAAGGCTGAGGCAGGAGAATTGCTATGAGGTCAAGGCCAGCCTAGACTACAGAGCAAAGAAATTTGTCGCAAAAAAATAAAATTAAGAATAATCTGATATAGTTTCCTATGAGATTTGGGTTAGCCTCTTAGCTAAACATAGTGCAAACAAAATGCAATTTGATACAAATACAGAATTTGTTTATTTATTTAGAGGCAGGGTCTTACTTGGTAGTTCAGGCTGGCCCTCAAATCGCTATGTAGGCTAGGCTGGCCTTGAGTTTATGGACCTCTGGAGTGTTGGGACTATAGGCGTGCACTGCCGTGCCAGCTTATGTGGTACTGGGAAATCGAACCCAGGGCCACATGCTTGCTGTGCAAGCGTTTTAACCATTGTGCTATTCCTCCAGCCCCAGAATTGCTTTCATCATGTATCTCATTATATTGGTTGCTCATGGCAGCCGCTTTGGAGTAGGGTAAGGAAAAAAACTTGATAGGAAGTATGTTTTATATCATTTTTAGTTGAACCAGTAAGATTCCCATACTAGTTTATTCTCCTTAGAAAGTACAATTTTCTTATTAAGATTTCTTGTATGAACTGAGACCTTGCTGTCCTTTTCACTTTCTTCATGTGTTTCAGGAATAGTAGGTGTTCCTGTTTTGACATATTTCTTGGTTTCTGTTTTGCTTGGTACAGCAGGTAGCATTTCAAACAGATATGGAGAAAGGGACCAGAAAACATGGAAAAGATAAAGATTTATGGCCACTACCTTAGGGGAACTTTCGAGAAAGAACAGAGGCAATTAAAGAGGTTCTTAAGGAAGAATGTTCAGTAAAATATATCTTAGTAATGCTTTTTAAGTTGAAAGTGTTTCTTTTTCTTTGCAGTACAGTACTGGGGATTGAACCCAAGAACACTGTACCACTGAATTACATTCCTAGCCCTTTTAATATTTTTATTATTATACATGGCCTTGCTGAGCTGCCCAGGCTGGCCTGGAACTTGTGATCCTGCTTCAACCTTCCCACTAGCTGAAATTACAGGCGTGAGCCACCATGTCCAGTGAAATGTTTCTTTTGAGTATTTGTTCTGCAGTGGTAGGAATCCCACCTGGGGCCTTAGCATGCTGGGCAAGCACTCTGTCACTGGACTACACCCCCGCCTTGAGAGAGAGAGAGAGAGAGAGAGAGAGAGAGAGAGAGAGAGAGAGAGAGAGTGAGTGAGAGTACTTTTAATGGTGGTGCTGAGATTCAACCCATAGCTTTTGCACTGGTCTACTTCCATAGCCTTTTTAAATTCTTTTATCTTGACATGGCCTCACTAAGTTGCTGAGTTTGCAGCTGGGTTTGAACTTGTGATCCTCCTGCTCAGCCTCCCAAAGTGATGGGATTACAGGGGGCCTGCATCACCACTGCTAGTCTTTTATTCTTTTTCTATTGAAATTCTGCTTTATTATTTGAAAGTCTGAATTTGAACAATATTGAGCATGAAGAAGGCAGCAGTGATTTAAAAGCATACCAGTCAGGTGTCTCAAGGTGGACAAGGGAAAAGAGTTGAAGTGGGATGGGATTGGTATCTCAAGGAGGATCGGGGACATCCAGATGACTCTGAAGTAATGAAGTTAAAAATCTGAAATATAGAAGAAGCTTAGATTTTTAGAAAATCTTGGTTTTTTTTTTTTTTTTTGAGACAGGGTCTCGCTCTGTGGTCCAGGCTGGTCCTGAATTCACTTCAGAGCCCAGGCTGGCCTTGGACTCAAAGCAATCAATCCTCCTGTCTCAGCCTCTCGAGTGCTGGGATTACAGGTGTGTGCCACCACCCCCAGTTTATGTGATGCTGGGGAATTGAACTTGGGTACTTAGCGCTTACTCAAGTGCTTTAACTGCTCAGCCATTCCTCCAGCCCTGAAAATCTTGTTTCTTATTTTGAATTTATAACTTTTACTTACCATTGGCTTATATAAGTGTAGTCTTCTTTTTCCCTCTTTTTTTAAAAAAAATTTCAAGACAGGGTCTCTAAGTTGTGTAGGCCGGGCTCAAACTTGAAATCTTTTCTGCCTCAGCCTCCCAGAGTACTATAATTATAGGTGGGTACCACTACGTCTGATTTGGCTGTCAGATTTTTATTTGAGACAGGGTCTCGCTCTGCAGTCCAGACAGGCCCTGAATTCACTGTGGAGACCAGGGTAATCTTGAACTCATGGCAGTCCTATCTCAGCCTCCCAAATGCTGGGATTACAGGCCTGTGCCACCACGCCCAGTTTATGTGGTACTGGGGAATTGAACTGGGGCCTTGTGCTTGCTAGGCAAGCGCTTTGCCACTGAACTATTCCTCCAGCCGGCTATCAGATTTTTATTGAGCAAAAAGTATCATGGGGCATGCCTGTAATCCCAGCACTCAGGGAGGCTGAGGGAAGAGGATCTCAAGTTTGAGCCCAGCCTGTGCTACTTAGCAAGGACTTTTCTCAAAAAGAAAAAAGGTCTGGGGGTGTAGGTCAGTGCAAAGGCCCTAAGTTCAATCCCTAGTTCTGAAAAAGTTTAAGAACTCTTTTATAATGTATTCTCAAGTATTTATGACTATAAAAATCTATAGAAAAATTCAATAATTGATTTCTCTTACATAATTAACCACCAAATATCTACCAGTTTTTTAAAAAATAGTTTGGGATTTAGGTCAGGGTTTACCACTTTCTCCTAATTCATCAGAATTGCTGAATCCTTTTTTATGATTCTGGGAATCAAGCCTAAGACTTTCACACTGAATTATATTCCTGGCCTATTTTTAAATTTTTTTATTTTTATTTTTTGAGACAGTCTTATTCTGTAGTCCAGGCTGGCCCTGAACTCAGCAATCCTCCTGCCTCAGCCTCCTGAGTGCTGGGATTATACGAGTGTGATACCACTCCTGGTTTATCTGGTACTGGGGATTCAAACTCATGATTTTGTTCTTGCTGGGCAGGTGATCTAACTACTGTGCTATTCTTCCAGTCCCTCCATTTTTAATATTTTTAAATTTAAAATAACGTATTTTTATTTTTTGAAACAGCATCTTGGTCTATAGCCCAGGCTAGCCTTGGATTTATGGCAGTCCTCCTGCCTCAGCCTGCCGAATGCTGGGATTATTTTTTGAGGCAGAGCCTCACTCTGTAGGCAAGGCTGGTCTCAAACTCATGGCATTCCTTTTTCCTCAGCTTCCCAAGTGCTGAGATTACAGGCATGCATACTACAAGGTTTATGTGGTATTGGAGAATCGAACTCAGGGCCTTGGGCTTGCTAGGCGAACTCTTAACTGCTGTGGCTTTCCTACAGCCCCGATTTTTTATTTTTGATAAGGTATTAGTAAGTTGCCCAGGCTGGGTTTGAACTCAAAATCCTCTTTCCTCTGCCTCCTAGAGTGCTGAGATTACAGGGTTTAGCAAATTGATAATTTTTTTCTTTTTTTGAGGCAGGGTCTTACTCTGCTTAGACTCTGTAGTCTAGATTGGCTTAGTCCAACTGCCTCCACCTCCCAAGTGCTGGGATTATAGGTATTTGCCACCATGCCAGGCTTAAGTGGTGATAGGGAATCAAACCGAGGGCCTCGTGCTTGCCAGGCAAGCATTTTAATCACTGAGTTATGCCTTTAGCCCCCAAATTACTGAATGAATCTTCAAAAGAAAATATTTCTGAATAATCAGAACAGTGGATACTTGACTACTTGACTGTTTTTTCCAAATGTTTTGTAGGTTTGTGTGTGTGCGTGTGTGCGTGTGTGTGTGTGTGTGTGTGTGTGTGTGTATGTGTTATAGTGTAAGAGATCAAACCCAGGACCTTACCCATGCCAGGAAAATACTCAACCACAGAGTTTGTACTCTCAACCCTGATAACTGATGTAATGACCATCTGGATTAAGAAAAATTGTATCCATTGTGGGATAAGTTATTTTAATTTATGTGGAATATGTTGTCTTTTTATTTATTTATTTAGGTTAAAAATCAAGCATAGGGCTTTCACATTGAGCGATATCCTTTGCCTGTTTTTTTTTTTTTTTTTTTTTTGAGACAAGGTCTCGCTCTGTGGTCCAGGCTGGTCCTGAATTCACTTCAGAGTCCAGGCTGGCCTTGGACTCAAGGCAATCCTCCTGTCTCAGCCTCCCAAGTGCTGGGATTACCGGCGTGCGCTACCACGCCCAGCTTAAGTGGTGCTGGGGAATCGAACTCCGGTACTTAGTGCTTGGCTTAGTGCTTGCTCAAGCGCTTTAACTGCTGAGCTATTCCTCCAGCCCTTTGCCTGTTTTTTTTTTTTTTTTGAGAATTGAGTTGCTAAATTGCTCAGATGGGGCTAACACTTGAAGTCTTCCTGCTTCAGCATTCCAGAGTGCTGGGATTATATGCCTGCACCCCTGGGCCCAGCTTTGGGTGTTCTTTCACAGGGACTTGGGGGTATTTCAGTTTATGAGTTTATGTACATTTTCAGTTTGAAATTTTGCAAATGGCCTTTGTGATTGGTAGTTAGAAAAAGTATATCCTGCATAGTATCTTAGATGGGCATGTTTTATTTTGTCCATTGCAGTGACTTAGAGAAAAAGCATTAGGGGAATTAGAAAGTTTCAGGCAGCTTGGTTTTCTGTGAAAGAATGTTGTTAACATGTATTATGTAATGTTAGCTTGATTCTTCTCTTCTTATGAGACTTTTCTAAAGGTAACAGTGAGTAGCCAAAAAGAATGGTGCCTCAAATGCTTCTGTTCTAAAAGGTAACAGTAGGAAGTTATGATAGGAAGTAATAAGCACAGACTCAGGTGGTATTACAGGTCTAGCCAGTTCTGAAAATGAAACATAGCTACAGGGCATATCTTGTGGGGTGGCTTCAAAGTCATGATTCTGTGTTAAATACTCTGTGAGCTTTAATTTAGAATTAAGTAGAAATAACAAAGAAAAACCAATTACATAAACCAGTTTTATCATGCCTGAAAGAAGTTAGTCTTTTGTCTTTTTTGTTTGGAACTAGAGCTTGAACCCAGAACCTTCGCATAGAGCTGTATCCCCAGGCTTTTTTGCACTTTGATTTTGACACAGGCTCTCACTGAGTTGCTTAGACTGGGCTTGAATTTGGGATCCTTCTGCCTTCTTCCTTAGCCTCCCAGGGTGTTGGGATTACTTTCATTTGCTATAGGCCTCGCCCTTAATATCTTTAAATTCTAAAATTTTTCATTAATAAGAAAAACAAGTAAAATTTTTACATTAATTGCTTGAAGATTATAATTTTTAGAGCCCATTCTCAAATAATACTCTTGTATAAATTGAGTTTATAATCATATTATTCTGAATTTAATTTTTTTTAAAGACAGGGTCTCCCTCAGTAGCCCAGGCTGGTCTTGAACGCACTATGGATCTCAGGCCAGCTTCGCACTCATGGCTATCCTCCTGTCTCAGCCTCCTGAGTGCTGGGATTACAGGAGTGCACCACCACTCCTGGTTTATGTGATGCTGGGGAATACAGCTCAGGTACTTAGTGCTTAACTTAGTGCTTGCTAGGCAAGCACTTTAACCACTGAGCCATTCCTCCAGTCCCCCAGTATTCATTTTAAAGGCATGTTTTATTTTGATAATTCTGTTTCTCTTTCTAAGGTTTTTTTGTGCTATCAAGGATCCAACATAATGGCCTTGGCTCTGAGCTACATTCCCAGCCCATTTCTTAGCTTTAATTTTAAGATAGTGTCTCAGTAAGTTGCTTATTCACCCAGGCTAGGCTTGAACTTAGGGTTCTCATGAATCAGCTTCCCAGTGTGCAGATTACAGGACTGCACCATCAGAACTGGCAAGATTTTTTTTTTTTAAACCATGTATGGTGAGGCTTGCTTATAATCCCAGCATTTGGGAAACTGAGGCAGGAAAGTTGCCTTGAGTTTGATGCCCAGCCTAAACTACAGAGTAAGATTTTATATTTATAAAAAAAATCTTTTGTTTTACATTTAGCTGATTTTTTTGTATATTTACAGAGCTATATAACTATACCCTCATACACAGTTCAGGTTTAGAACATTTCTGTACCCTCAACTGAGGAGGTTAAGGCAAGACAACTACAAGTTTGAGCCCAGCCTGGGCAGTTCACCAATTTAACAATTTAACAATTTAACTTGTCTCAAAATAAAAAGGGCTCAGTGTGAAAGGCCTGAGTTCAAACCCTAGTACTGCAAAAAAAACCTTTTTTAATTAAATTATTCTTTTTCTTCTTTTCTTTTTTCTTTTGGAAACAGGGTTTCCTTCTGTAGTCCGTGCTGGTCCAGAACTATGAACTATTTTGCCCAGGCTGTCCTCTCAAACTCACAATAGTCCTCTTGCCTTGGCCTTCAAGTGCTGGGATTACAAGTATGCACCACCATGCCTGGCTAATTTTTATTTTAATTAATTATTTTTAAAGGGTATTTTTTGAAACAGGGTCTCACTTTGCAGTTCAGGCCATCCCTGAGCCACTGTGTAGTGCATGCTGGCTTTGAATACACAGAAATCCTCCTGCCTAAGTCTTACAAGTGTTGAGATTACGAGCATGTGCCACCATGTGGTGCTGGGGAATTGAACGCAGGGTCTTGTGCTTGCTAGGCAAGGGCTTTAACCATTTAGCTGTGCCCCAGCCACATTATTTTTATTTATGTATTTATTTTTTTATGTGGGACTGGGGAATCAAACCCATGACCTTTCGCATGCTGGGCAAGCGTTCTAACTGCTGGGCTATGCCCCAGCCCTAAAAAAAAAAAGCCCCAAAAATAGAAGTAGAAGGTTGGGGAGAGGAAGAACTAAAACTTTGAGTTCATTAAAGTTTCTGTCACTGTCATTAATGATCTCTGAGGATCATCTATGTTGTAACATTTAAGTGCCTAACTCCCTTTTATTTATTTATTTATTTTTCTTGCTATGACTGAGGATTGAACTCTGGAAGTGTTAAGCTACATTCCTGGTGCTTTTTAAAAATTCTTTTTTGAGGGGGTTGGAGGAATAGCTCAGTTGTTAAAACACGTAAAATGTGAATTTGGGATTCTCCGTCACCCTACCAGCCTCCTGGGTACTTGGCATTAGAGGTGTGCCCCACTGGGCCAACTACTTTATTCTTATTTTATGGCCAAATAGTATTCTGTCATATGAATATACTGCATTTTTTTGTCCGTTCACCAGTTGACATTCACTTGAATTTTCATTTGGGTTGCAAATAAAGCTTCTGTGAACATCTGTACCTTCGGATTTTCTGGAATACATCTTTTTTTCTTTTGGTGCTTTAGTGGCTTGGATTTTCTTCTTAGCTGTGTGGGGTTTTTTTTGTTTTGTTTTGTTTGAGACAGTATCTTACCCTGTAGCATAGGCTGGCCTTGAACTCACAACAGTCTCCTACCTCATCTCTCCAGTGCTGGAAATACGAGAGCGTACCACCACACTCAACCTATGTGGTGCCTGGGAATCAAACCCAAGGCCTTGTGCTTGATAAGAATGTGCTCTAACTGCTGTGCTGTTCTTCCAGCCCACATCTCAGATTTATTAGAAAAGAATATACTCCTGAAGGCTGGAACCAGAGTCCCAAAAAAGACTTGCTCTTGGACCCACAGGCACTCTGCCCCCAAAAAGCTCCAATTGGTGCGCACGTGCACGCACATATTGGGGCTACTTTCCAATTCCAGGATCCTTTAGGTCCTGTTGCAGGATCAGTGCATGTTGATTGGCACATATGTTTTCAATTCCTTGTAGTAGATAGCTAGGAATAGATGTGCTGGATCATATAGTAAGTCTTACGTTTAACTCTTATTTCTTGCTGTGTAGTCTATGCTGGTCCTGAACTCACTGTTTGCCCAGGCTAGCCTCAAACAGCAATCCTCCGTTACTATAACAAATTCATGTTCTTCCACCTCTGTACTTGGAAGGATATTGAACTCTTGAAGCAAAATTAACACAATCCCAGCCATGGAGGCATATGTACTGATAGGTCTCAGGCACTGGTTCTGAAAGATGAACTATCAATAGATGGAAACACTGGAGACCCAGTTGGTTGGAGAAAACTTGCTTTGCTTCACTCAGGTTTAGGACTGTGTTAGACTTGCAATGAAGAAGCTTCTTTGTACTTCTTTTGTGCCCCTCTTTTTTGAAAATTCTGCCTTAAAACTGCTGTAGCAGAGAAATATTTCAGCAGAATCGCTAAAAGGAGATGAACTTCCCTAATCATTTGACAACTTTTCTTATCTATCTAAAAGTTTAATCACGTGTAACTGTTTAACTTCAAGGTCAAAGGTAAAGTCATTTGTTAGGGATGATTCAAATAATTCCAAAGCTGTATAAGAATAGTTATAAAGAAATGCTTTTGAACTAGTGTGATGAAAATAATAACAATAGAAGTTTCATGTACTTACATAAAAAGAAAAGAAAAATGGGCGTAGTGGTATACCTACAATCCCAGCATGCTGCAGGCTGAATGAAGCAAGAGGGTCACTAGTTGGGAAACCAGACTGAGCAATACAATGAGTTTAAGACAGCCTAGCTTGTTATAGTAATGGGCAAGAGCAAAGTGTAAAAGCAGAGGATGGCGGGGCCAGGCCAGCCCTGTGGGACGTTTTCTTCCACAGAGGTGGAGCAGAACAGTCTTGCAGAAGAGGTCCTGAGAATAAGAACTGTCAAGGTAGGGAGGGTGAAGAAGCCTTTCCCCCATTTATTACTTGCCACTTTGTCATTCATTTTCCTTTTCTTTCTTTCTTTCCTTTTTTTTTTTTTTTTTTTGAGACAGGATCTTGCTCTGTAGTCCAGGCTGGTTTTGAACTCACTATGTAGCCCAAACTGGCTTCAAATACACAACAATCCTCCTGTTTCAGCCTTCTGAGGGTATACTGCTATGTCTGGTTCATGTGGTACTAGGGAATCGAACTCAGGACTTTATACTTGCTAGGCAAAATCTCTCTCCACTGTACTGTAGCTCCAGCCTGCCACTTTGTCTGAAACTGTACACAGCATTAAGAAATTCTATTTAGTTTTTGAGACAGGGTCTCACTGTGTAATCCAGGTTGGTTCTGAACTCACTACATAGCCCAGGCTAGCCTTGAACCCTCAGCAGTCTTTCTGCCTCAGCTTCCCGAGTGCTGGGATTACGGGCACCATCTGTCATGGTGCCTATAATCATGTTGTAGCACCATGCCCGGCTTTTAATTGTGTTTTTTAAAAAATTTATGATCTAGTGCTGCTCTGCTTCTTCTTGCCTATTTTGATGTCATCCTAGGTGCCTGGTTACCATTAGGAATCCCATCAGTGACTGGATAAGCTAGTCCCAGCTCTTCATAATAAATTCATTTGTTGATTTTTCATGTTGAAGTGGCTTTTTTTTTTGAGGCAGGGTCTTGCTCTGTAGCCCAGGCTGGTCCTGAACTCACAGCAATCCTCCTGTCCCAGCCTCCCGAGTGCTGGGATTGCAGGCATGCGCCACCACGCTTGGCTTGTGTGGTGCTGGGGAATCAAACTTGGGTATTCTAGCACTTGACTTAGCGCTTGCTATACAAACACTTTACTGCTAGGCCATTTCTTCAGCCTCCCCTCCCCACACTTTTTTTTTTGAGACAAGGTCCCGCTCTGTAGTCCAGGCTGGTCCTGAACTCACTGTGTAGTCCATTCTGTCCTACAACTCAAACTCAGAGCAGTCCTCCTCCCTTGACCTCCTGAGTGCTGGGATTGCAAGCATGCACTTCCATATCAGGTTATGTGGTAATGGGGAATTGAACGCAAGACCTTGCGCTTGCTAGGCAGACACTTGAATTGCTGTTCTATTCCTCCAGCCCCCAGAGCAGCTCCTTGGAGAGCAGACACAGCAGGAACTTCTCTGTACTCTCAGCATTTGAGTACCTTACTCCATTACCTGCAGGTACCTGTGGTGACCATAGGTGGCACTTGTGTTATAGGGTTGATCTTAATTTGAGGGCCTTGTGCTGGTTCAATTTTAAGTTAATTTTTATGTATATTGTGAAGTGTACTGTGGCTGGAACAAGTTCCCTGACACCCATGACATAAAGGATAGAAGGTTTAATTTGGCGCATGGTGTAAGTCCATAGTTGCCTACCTCCGATGCAGGACTATCATGGCCAAAGGGCTGTTGAAATGAAGCTGCTCACTTCTTGGCAGCTGGGAAGCTGAGCACAAGGGAAGAGTGCCAGTGAGGGAGAGATCGCCAGAAACATGCCCACTCAGTGTCCCTTCTTCAGATGGGCTCTCTTCCAAAAACCATCTTCACCTGTGGACATTAATGGATTAATTAGTGGACTTCAGTAGCAGTTCCATGATCTAGGCACTAAGTCAGGATTCTCTTAATCCAGTCAAACTGATGATTAAGATTGACTGACACATAAAATAATATAAGTTAATTTTTATTTTTTGCTGGTTCATATCCAGTTTTCTCAACACTGTTTGTTAAAAGACAGTGTCTTTCCTGCTTTGTATTCTTGACATATTTTTTTCTCACTACTGGGTTTTGATAGCACTTTGCCCAACCTGCATCATTGCCCATTTTTGGTATCTTCATCAGAATCAATAGCTGTAAATGTAAGAGTTAATTTCTGGGTTCTTGAATCTTCCATTAATCTACATGTCTGTTGTTTACCACTGTTGTACTGTCTTAATTTGCTGAAGCTGAGTAGTAAATTTTGAAGTCAGAAAGTGTCAATGCTCCAACATTGTCCTTCTTCAAGATTGTTTCTTTATTTGAGACAGGGTTTCACTCTGTAGTCCAGGCTGATTCTGAGCTCTCTGTATAGCCCAGGCTGGCCTCCAACTCATAGCAATCCTCCTGCCTCAGCCTCCTCAGTGCTAGGATTAGCTAAGATTACAGGCGTGCGCTATCATGCCCAGCATATGTCGTGCTGAGGAATCGAACTCGGGTAGTCAGCTCGTACTAGGCAAGTGCTTTAGCTGCTGGATTCCTCCAGTCCCTCTTGAAGATTTTATTGGCTGAGTACCTTGCATTTCTGTAGGAACTTTGTGATTGATTTGTTAATTTTTGTAAGAGACTTAAAATTTTGATTGGATTCAATTGAGTCTAGACCACTTTGATTAATATTGCCATCTCAACAGTGTGAAAGTATTTGATCTATAAATACATAATATTTTTCCATTTATATTTTTTGTATTTTTTTTTTGAGACAAGGTCTCACTCTATAGCCCAGGCTAGTCCTGAACTTACTCTGGAGCCCAGGCTGGCCTTAGACTCACTGCTATGCTCCTGTCTCAGCCTCCCGAGTACTGAGATTACAGACATGTGCTACCACACCCAGCTTATCCATTTATATTCTTATTGATGCTACTGTAAATGAACTTGCTATTTTAATTTAATTTTGGGGTTGTTCATTGTTAGTGTGTAGAAGGCTAATTGATTTTTCACTAATTTATTGTGTGATCAGAGTAAATGTTTGGCCTGCGTGACCTAACTTTCTGAGTGTGCCTCTTAATTATTTTACCTTGTTTGTGCTGTGTTGTGTACTACATCTTTTTGTCTGGTCTTGGTTACTTTAGGCTTAGTTGATAGTATATTAGTCTGCCTAACAGGAACATATTAGCATAGCATTGTGTAACTTAATGGATTTGATAACTCATTTTTAGATTGTAGTACTTGTAGTTTCATAATACATAAAATATATTTTAATAGATAAATATAATTTTCAGTGAGTAGCTAATAAAAGTGAAAAATTGTAGTACAAACCCTTATGGTATTATTCAGTAACTTTATTTTGTTTGCTACCATATTTGCCTGTTTTTCAATTACAGACAATTTTTAAGCTAGCTTATTTCTTTCTCTTTCAGTTATGAGACAAAACATTAAACATTTTAAGTTTGTGCTTATGGGATGATTTCTTTCTAAACCTTTAACATATTTTTCAGGGTCAGTTAAATGAAAGCATGGACCATGGGGGAGTTGGACCATACGAACTGTAAGTTTATATGACACGATTTGAATTGTGCTTTCTTTCAAGTAGGTTATCCGGTTCTAGTTCATAGCAGTCAAGTGATGCCAATAACCTGTTCTTAAATACCTAGTTAGATTTGGAGACTTAGTTTGGCTCTATAATTTGATCAGTATAATGATATATCCAGAGTTTTGATACTCTGTATAGATTTTGAGAAAACAGTAATTCAGCTCTAGAGTATACTTGAGTATGAGTCTGAATTGCTTAGGAATTGTTATTAGTTTACTATAGAGAATTGTATTTCTAGCCTTTTTTTTCTTAACCTAAAGTGTTGTAAAAATACAATCAAATGACCTAATCAGATTCTTCTAGTTTTGCTTTAATCTATTATTGAAAGAGAGATTTGTATAATAAGTCATTTTAAAGGCTTTACTAGCTGAAAATGGTAATTAAACCTGCTCTTTTCCCCACCTGCAAGTAAAAAGCTTTGGGATGGGAGAAGATTGAAAACCTAGATTACTCGTATAGGAAGTGTTTTAGTGACAGACACAGTTGCCACCCATTTTATGGTCTTTAAATCAAGCCAGTTATGGGAATATGCATGGACAAAATTTATTGGCAAGAATTTTTGCAGCATATAGATGAACTTATTAATTGGGTAGTTTTTAATAGATCCTAAATTGTCTGACAAAGTTGCCAAATGATATTGGTCAGTACCTAATCTCAAGGACATTTTGAAGGTAGCTCTATGCTCACCACTATAGCACCAGTGCACATGAATCTCATAAACATTTTGAATGAACTTCATTTGAATAGCTAGAAGACTCTTTTTCCTTGTCAGTTTAATAAACTTGTTCTAATTTACCTTAGTTTGGGGGATACTTGATGCTTTTGAAAATAATCAGTAGTATATCTGTCAGCAAGCAGCTAAACAGTTGCTAGCTCCCTGTCATGTCAGTGAATCATCAGTTCACTTAGAACACAGACTATAAATTTACTGTCATGCACTTTTTTCTTTTACTTAATTGAATTCCATTTCTCTTTCTTCTTTCTAACAATATGCTAAAGATAATTTTTTGCAAATTTACTTTTGGTTTTGCTTTTCTTCTCAGTGGCATGGAACATTGTGAGAAATTTGAAATCTCTGAAACTAGTGTGAACAGAGGGCCAGAAAAAATCAGACCAGAATGTTTTGAGCTACTTCGGGTTCTTGGTAAAGGGGGCTATGGAAAGGTAGGAAGTATTTTTGAATGAGAGCTATTGTCTGTCTTGGGTAGGTTGATTTCTAGTAGTCGTCTTCAATCTTCATTAGCCTTCGTAAAAGGTATGATCATGACTTGGTGTGATTTGATGGGTTAAGAAATTCAGTTTCCTTCATCTTTGTATGCCATACATAAAAATCTGGCACATAATAGTAATTTAAATATTTCTCTCTCTTTTTTTTTTTAAACAGGGTCTCTGTAGCCCAGGCTGGCCTTGAACTCTCGATGTAGCCCAGGCTGGCCTTGGATTCATGGCAGTCCTCCTGGCTCAGCCTCCTGCGTGCTGGGATTACAGGCGTGCACCACTACAACCCGTTTATGTTGTTCTAAGGCATGGAACTTAGTGCTCTAACCACTGTGGCCCCATGAGGAAAACTTTTAAACTAAGTTTTCTTCTTCCTCTTTGCATTTTTTTCCTCCCCTAATTCTATTTCTCCAAATACTGTAAATCCAAGAATACCAATTCAGTTTACATTTTAGCAGGTAATTCAATGGGCATGCCTCTTGAAAGGAGAGTACTTGTACAATACATCGTTTAACCAACGGAAGGAATTAACCCTCTAATAACAGTCTTTACTCCTACTTAAGAAATATTTAAGGGGCTGGAGGAATGGCACAGCGGTTAAAGACTTGCGTTGGAAGCACAAGGCCCCTGAGTTTGATTCCCAAGCATCCCATAAAGCTGGGCAAGGCAGCACACGCCTGTAATCCCAGTTTTTGGTAGGCAGGATTGCCGTGAGTTCAAGGCCAGTTGGGCTGCATTGTGAGTTCAGAACCAGCCTGGACTATAAAGCAAGGTCTTGTCTCAAAAAATAAATAAAAGTTTTCCTCATAGCTTTCTAGTTTAAATGCTTCACCTTCATGATATTCTGTCCAGGACAACTTAGCCTAGGTTAATATTTAAAAACTATTGGACTGGTGGAATAGCAAAGCAGTTACGGTGCTTGCCTGGCAAGTGCAAGGCCCTGGGTTTGATTCCCCGGCACCAAATAAGCTAGGCGTGGTGGTACACATCTATAATCCCAGCCCTTAGGAGGCTGAGGCAGAAGGATTTCTGAGTCCAAGGCTAGCCTGGGCTACAGAGACCCTGCCTCAAAAAATATGTATTTGGAGCTGGAGGAATGGCTCAGCAGTTAAAGCGCTTGAGCAAGCGCTAAGTCAAGTGCTAAGTACCCAAGTTTGATTCCCCAGCACCACCTAAACTGGGCGTGGTGGTGCACATGCCTGTAATCCCAGCACTCCGGAGGCTGAGATAGGAGGATTGCCATTAGTTCAAGGCCAGCCTGGGCTCTGAAGTGAATTCAGGACCAGCCTGGACCACAGAGGGAGACCCTGTCTCAAAAAAAAAAAAAAATTAAAAACTATGCTACTGAGTGGTGTTAATATTTGTAAATAAGACATTTGTAGCTTATTCTTAAACTTAACACATAATATGTTTTAATCATTCTGAATGTGCTGTGCATGTAATTGGAATCTCATATTTGCATGAAAATGTTTTGTGACTAGCTATTTTAACAGAATGGGTAAATATTAATTTCCTATCAGCTAATATTAAATAGTTTTATGTGAGATAAGAATAGTAACATTGTGATAGCACACGCATATAATCCCAGCACTCATGAGGCTGAGGCAGGAGGATTGCCACAAGGCTAGCCTGGGTTCCATAGTGAGTTCAGGACCAGCCTTAGCTACAGAACAAGACCCTGTCTCAAAAAACAAAAACAAAAACGGGCTGGAGGAATGGTACAGCGGTTAAAACACTTGTCTTACAAGCCTGAGGTCCTGCGTTCGATTTCCCGGCACCACATGGGCATGATGGTGCATGTCTCTAATCCCAGCACTCAGGCTGAAGCAGGTAGATTGCCCTGAGTCCAAAGCCAGCCTGGGCTACAGAGTGAGACCTTGTCTCAAGAAAAGAAAAAAAGGGGCTGGAGGATTGGCACAGCAGTTAAGCACAGTGCCCTGGGTTTGATTTCCCAGCACTACATAAACTGAGCATGATGGCACATGCATGTAGTTCCAGCACTCTGGAGCCTGAGGCTGGAGGATTGCCTGAGGCCAAGGTTATCCTGGGCTCCAAAGTGAGTTTCAAGACCAACCTGGGCTACAGAGCTAGACCCTGTCTCAAAAAACAAACAAAAGAATAGTATCACTGGTAGAAGTTACGAAGTATATTTATAGTTTTTAAGTTCATTATAGTGCTTTTGGAAACCTTGACTATAGTTTGTTTCAAGATTTTATGTATAAAGTTGCATGGAGGTCTCCTCATAAGGTGGTCATTTCCCAGCCTTGCCACCCATTGGCAACAGACTGAATAGGAAAGTCTCACCTTCAACGTATTTCACTGCTAATTTAAAGTGAAGTCTTGTTCTAAACACAATCACTCATGGTGCTGATTTTTATAGTAAAAACTACTGTATTATTTGTTTCTAATAAGAAATTAAAGTTTGGCTTTAAATAACACACAAATTCTTATTTCTTTATCCAGGTTTTTCAAGTACGAAAAGTAACAGGAGCAAATACTGGAAAAATATTTGCCATGAAAGTGCTTAAAAAGGTGATTTCTCCCTTTCTTCACTTTCTACCTTGTTCCTTTACCCCCTACTATATATGTTTTTAAATTTATTTTTTAATTTTTTTTTTGCTTGGTGCTAGGGATTGAATTTAGAGCATTATGCATGATAGGTAAGTACTTTAGCACTGAGCTATATCCCTAGGCCTTCTCTCCTGTACATGTGTGAGATTGGGGATGGGGGACAGCTGGGAGACAAGCCCAGGCCTTCACACTGGGCTGCATCCTAGTTCACATTTATTTTTTGTTTTGTGACAGGATCCCGCTAAGTTGCCCAGGCTGGCCTCAAACTTGCAATCCTTTCACGTTTAACCTCTCAGAGGTGTGGGATTCACAAGCGTTTGTCCCTGGGGCCAGTGCAACTATCCTCTTCTTATTTTTTATTTTTTTATATTTTGCGACAGGATCTTGCTCTATAGGCCAGGCTGGTCCTGAACTCTCCATGGAGCCCAGGCTGGCTTTGGACTCACAGCAATCCTCCAGCCTCAGCCTCCCGAGTGCTGGGATTACAGGCACATACCACCACACCAAGAACTTAGGTACTTAGCACTTGACTTAGTGCTTGTCTTTAACTACTGAGCCATTCCTCCAGCTCCCTCTTCCTCCTCCTCCTCCTCCTCCTCTTTCTTCTCTTTCCTCTTCTTTCCTCTTTCTTCTTTCTTCTTCCTCTTGCTCTGTAGTCCAGGCTGGTCCTGAACTCACTATGTAGCCCACCCATGCTGGCCTCAAACTCATAGCAGTCCGCTAGCCACAGCCTCCTGAGTGCTGGGATTGTAGTTGTGTGCCACCACGCTTGGCTTATGTGGTCCTGAGGAGTTGAACCCCAGTGCCATGCGCTTGCTAGGCAAGCACTTTAATCACTGGGATGTGACCTCAGCCCAGCTACTGTACTCTTAAGTGCTATAAAATATTGGCCTAGCTGGGCATGGTGGTGTACATCTATAATCCTAACAGTGTGAGAGACTAAGGCAGAAAAATCACAAGTTCAAGGCAAACCTGGATGCCACAGCAAGAACCAGTCTCAAAAAAAGAAAATAATGTTTGACCTAAAATTCTAAGGAAAGTGTTTCTGGAGGCTTGGTGGTAACTCAGTGATAGAGCATGTGGTTTGCATACATGGGCCCTGGATTCAATTCACAGCATCAGAGGTGGGGGGTATTTCTAACATAATGATGTTACTGATTCTATTAGAGTGTGAAATATTTTTTGTTATTTTTATTCCTGTTTCATTACTGTTTGATGAGGGTAGAAAGGAAAACATTTTGAATTCTCCGAGGTAACTCTTAGTTGTTTCTATTCTTAGTGTTTTAAAATAATAAGACTACGCTGCTGTCTCTTAATTTAGTCGTTTTAGAATTACATGTTCCTTTTCTATTGGGTTTAAAGGCTCTTTCCCCCTGTGGAGCTGGGAATTGAACCCAGGACCTTGCACACACTAGGCTATTGTTCCACTGAGCTACCCTAGTCCCATTATTAAGGATTAAAGTCTCTTTTAACCCTTCTCTTTTTCTTTAAATCATCTCATTTTAATTCTTCTATCAACTCTGTAAAACATCATTGGTCTCCTGTTAGTCAGACTTACTACATAATCTGTCAGTTCTGTTTATTTTACTAGAAGCTTCTTTTTAAGAACCTTCTAGCTAGGTGTGGTAGTGCTCACCTGTAACCCCAGCACTCCAGAGGCTCAGGCAAGAGGATTGCCTTGAGTTTGTTTGAGGCTGGACAGGACTATAACACCTGTTTCAAAAAAAACCCAAACCCAAAAACTAAAATCCAACCTTCTATTCCTCTGTATCCATATGGATTGATAGCTTTTAAGTATAGTTGTCATTACTAGGTTCTGTCTTTATTACAGAACTTGAAATCTTTTTGGCTCCATTAATATTGGATCCAGTTTTTTACATCCCATATCATCCTTTAGCTCTTCTTCTTCCTCTTTTGTGGTACGGGGCCTTTACATTGAAGAGCCTCCCAGCCCTTTCAAAAATTTTTTTTACTTATTTTTTTTCTGCTTTTGCATTACTGAGGATTGAACCTAGGCCACTGCACTGAGCTTTATCCCCAGCCCTTTTTTATTTTTTTATTTTGAGATAAGATCTCACTGAGTTGTTAGGTTGCCCAGGCTGAGCTCCATTGTTGTAATCCTCCTCCCTCAGTCTCCTACAATGCCAGGATTGCAGGTGCTCGCCGCCGTGCCTGACTCCTTTTTCTAGTTTTGTACTGTTCACTTGTTTTGATGACCATTTACTAGTAGCTCCCTGAGAAAGAGTGAATCAAGGAAAATTTAAAAATATGTTGTATATTTAAGAATCTCTTTATTATAATATGTATTATTGTTTATTATTTATACTTGCTTGTTTGGGATATGTGTGTATGTTACTGGGAATCAAATAGGATCTTGCAGTTGCTAAGCAAGTGCTCGGCCATTGAACCATACCCTCAGCTTCAGGGAATGGTTTTGATGTTAAGAATTATTTTTGCTCAAGAGTTTTCCTTCCTTCCTTCCTTCTGTCCGTCCGTCCGTCCATCCTGCTCTACTTAATGCTGGTCCTGAACTCACTATGTGGCCCAGGTTGGCCTCAAACTCACTACAAGCCTCCTGCCTCAGCCTCTCAACTACTGACATTGTAGGTGTGCACCACCTTGCTCGGTTTGTGTGGTGCTGGGGAACTGAACCAGAGTCTTGGGCTTGTAAGCAAGTGTTTTAATCACTGAGCTATTCCCCTATTCTTTCTATTTTTAAAAGTGTTTTTGGTTTGTTTGAGACAGGGTCTTGTTCTGTAGTCCAGGCTCTCAGCAATCCTTCTGCCTCAGCCTCACAAGTGCTAGGAGTACAGGTGTGTGCCACCACACCCAGCGGTTATGTGGTGCTGGGGGATTGAACTTGGGGTCTTGCCCTTCCTAGTTAAGCTCTCTGATTACTGAGCTATGCCCCAAGCTCCTAGAGTTTCTATTGAGAACTCTTTTGCCATTTTGGCTGCCAGTTTTTTATGAATGGTTTATTTTTTTTCAAAAGCATTTGACATTTTCTCATATTTTCTGGTGTTCTAAAATTTGATAGTTATATGTCTTGCTGTGCTTCTTTATTGTTATTCTTTTAATTCAAATTTTTATTATTTATTTTTGAGACAGGATCTCACTCTGTATGTAGATCAGGCTGGTCCTGAACTCACTGGTATAGCCCAGGCTAGCCTTAGACTCAGGACAATCAGCCTGCCTCAGTCTCCCAAGTGCTGGAATTACAGAGTGCTCCACCACACTCAAGCTTTATGGGGTGTTGGGCAATCAGCTCAGGGTTTTGTGCTTACAAGGCAAGGGTTTTAATCACTTTGCCATTCCTCCATCCCCAATTTAAAATTTTAATCCTGAATTGGGTGTGATGGCACAGGCCTGTAATCCAAGCACTCTGGAAGGCTGAGACAGAAGGATCATAAATTTAAGTCCAGTCTTCACAACTTGAATTTAGCAAGGCCATGTCTCAGAATCACAGCTAAGAAGTAGACTGAGGATGTAGTTCACTATGAAGGCTCTAAGTTCAGTCTCCAGTACTGCAAAATAATTTTTTTTAATCCTTTGGTTCTAGGAAAGTGTTTTGTATGGTTTATTTAATGATTTTTTTTCTTTTCCTTTCTTTTTTCTTCTGAGACAGGGTGGTCTCGCTCTGTAGCTCAGGCTGGTCCTGAACTCACTATGGAGCCCAGGGTGGCCTTGGACTCATGGCAATCCTTCTGTCTCAGCCTCTCCAGTGATAAGATTATAAGCTTGTGCCACCACTCCTGGATTATGTGGTGCTGGAGAATTGAACTCAGGGCCCTGCACTTGTTAGGCAAGCACTATAACTACTGTGCTATTCCTCTAGTCCTTTGTGATTTTTTAAAAAAGCTTTTTTTAAAGTTTTTAAAATTTTAAATGTCATATCCCTTTTCCCTTCCCACTCTATCAGCCTCCTCCCACCCACTTTCCCTTTCTCTCTTCACAAACTCCATCTTCTTTCTTCCATATCTTTTAACATTTTTATGGTTTGTTTTTTATCTTATTAGAGAAACCATATGATATTTAACTTTCTGGGTCTGATTCATTTCAGTAATCATAATGGTCTCAAGGTGCATTCATTTTCCTACAAGTAACTCAAATTTGTCATTGTTAATTCTCCAGTGTATAAATATATACCATGTCAGACTGAAGATGTAGCTCAGTGACCGAGTGCTTGCTTGGCATGCTCAAGGCCCTGAGTTCAATCCCTAGTACCGAAAAAAAAATATATATGTATGTGTACACCACATCTTCTTGATCCAGTCTTCTATACTTGGGCATATTGGTGTCTTCCAAGATTTGGCTAATATAAATTGTGCTTCTATAAACATGAGTGTGCATGCATCACTATTGTATAATAACTTCGACTCTTTTGGGAAGATACCCAGAAGATGTATAACTGAGTCAAATGGAGTATCGATTTTCATTTGTTTTGAGGAATCTCCACACTGTTTTCCATACTGGTTGTACCATTTTACAGTCCCACCAGCAATGTGGGAGTGTTCCTTTTTCCCTACAACCTCGCCAGCATTTGTTGTTTTTTTTTTTTTTTTTTTTTTTTTTTTTTTTTTTTTTTTTTTTTTTTTTTTTTTTTTTTTTTTTTTTTTTTTTTTTTTTTTTTTTTTTTTTTTTGAGTTCTTAATACCAGTCATTCTTACTGGCGTTAGGTGGAGCCTCAGTGTTGTTTTGATCTGCATTTCTGTAATGGCTAAAGGTGTTGAACATTTTTTCATTTATTAACCATTCACACTTATTCTGAGAACTGCTTATTCTTTTCAAATTCCCATTTTTTGATTGAGTCCTTTATTTTAGAGTAATTTTTTTCAGTTTTTTTGTATATTCTTGAAAATAGCCCTCAGTTCTATCTGAGGAGTAGCTGACAAATATCTTTTCCCTTTTGTGGGTATCCTCTTGACTATTGATTTTTCCCTTTGCTGTGCAGAAGCTTTTTAATTTTTTATAATCCCGTTTTTTGATTCTTGCTGTTATCCTGTACTCTAGGTGTCTTATTGAGAAAGTCCTTGTCTACCCCTGTGTCTTCAAGGGATTTTCCTACTTTTTCTTCCAACAAGTTCCCTGTTTCCATTTTAATTTCTAAGTCTTTGATCCATTTTTATTTGATTTTGGTGCATGGTGAAAGTTGTGGGTTTGGTTTCATTTTTCTGCATGTGCGTGGCCAGGTTTCCCAGCACCATTTGTTAGAGAGGCTGTCTTTACTCCAGTGTATGTTTTCGGCCCTTTTGTCGAAGATCAGAGTGCCGAAGGTACTTGGTGTTAATGCATTCTCAGTCTATTCCATTGATCCACCTGTCTGTTTTTTTTTTTTTTTGTGCCAATGCCATGTTTTTATCATTGTTGCTCTGTAACATAATTTGATATCTAGTAATGTGATGCCTCCCACTTTTGTGGTTCCCTCTTTGTGATTTTCAAGTAAGAATACTTGAATGTAATGAATGATTTTTTAAAATCTGTAAAAATGTATCGCGTACTGGGCATAATGGTGCATGCTTGCATCCCAGCATTCTGGGAGCCTGACGAAGGAAGGTCACAAGTTTGAGCCAGTAGGCTGGAGGAATAGCTCAGTGGTTAAAGTACCTGCCTCCCAAGCTCAAGACCCTGAGTTAGATTCCCCAGCACCATGTAAGTTGGGAATGGTGGCACACCCCAGTTATCCCAGAACTGGGAGGCTGAGGTAGGAGGATTGCAATTAGTTTGAGGTCAGCCTGGATTCCATAGTGAGTTCAGGACCAGCCTGGATTACAAAGCAAGACCCTGTCTCAAAAAAAAAAAAAAAAAAATTTAGCCAGCTTCAGCAATGTAGACACTTAGCAATATCTCATATCAAAATAGAAATTAAAAAAAAATTAACAAGGGCTGGGAGTGAAGCTTAGTAGGCAGGCCCTAAGTTCATTTCCAAGTACTACAAAAAAAAAAAAAAGAAAGGAAAGAAAGAAAGAAAGAAAGAGATACAGAGTTGAATTGAAGACAGTGGAACTCACTGTGCAGCCCAGGCTGGTCTCAGTGCATGTTCCAGAAATGCTGAAAGAAATAACTGATTGAGGCTAAAGGAATAGCTCAGAGGTTAGAGCACTTGCCTAGTTAAGCTCAAAGCTTTGAGTTCAATTCTGTAGCATCATATAAACCAGGCATGGTGGTTCACATCTCTAATTCCAGTACTTGGGAGGCTGAGGCAGGAGGATTGCTAAGGGTTCAAGGCCAGTCCGGGCTAAATACTGAGTTCAGAACCAGCCTGGACTTCTGAGCTGTGTCAAAAAAAAAAAAAAAAAAAAAGGAAGAAGAAGAGGGCGTTGTTTGTTTTTTATTTGTTTTCCAGTGATTGTGGGTGCGAATGGCATGCCAAGAATCTTTGTTTTGAGATGCGGTCTTTCTCTGTATCCAGGCTGGTCCTGAACTCACTATCTACCCTTGGGAGCTGGCCTTACAGGCATACACTACCACACCATCTTATGTGGTCCTGGGAAATCAAACTCAGGTCCTTGTGCCTGCTAGGCAAGCGCTTTAACTGCTGTACTACTCCTGCAGTCCTAGATGATCAATTTTAAGAATAAGCTTTGAGCTAAGCTCACTTGCTCACACTCTTCCACTATTTGCTTGCTTTTTCTTCTGATTTATGAAGATTTAAACAGCTAGTTTTTTCTTTTTCCTGTTGTCCAAGGCTTGTACCTTAGTTGCCCTTACTCTGTTTTGTTTTCAAGTTGTAGTGTGGGTGGGTACCTTATCTGTAAAGACGAGGACAGAGGGAAGCAAGTACAGAAGGGTGAAAAGCCCTACTAACCAGACGGCTCTTGATGACGGCTGCCTTGTCTGCTTTTGTATTGAATAGTGATCAATAGTCTAAGCTTTTAAAAATAAATTATACAATTTCTTCATTAATCGATTAAAAAAAAAAAACCTGAGCCAGGCCCAGTTGTACAGGTCTTTATTTTCTATTTTGGTGTGTATGTACCACCATGCCCAGCCTATGTGGTGCTGGGGAATCGAACTCAGACACTACTTTTGCCAGGCATGCACTCTTAACTGCTGAACTATGCCTCTTAACCCTTAATTTATTTGTTAATTTATTGTTTTGTGTTACTGGGGATCCAACTAAGCTATATTGCACTAAGCTATATGCCTAGCTTATCTTTTAGTTTTGATTTTGAGAGAAGATCTTGCTGAATTGTCAAGGCTTGGCTTGAACTTGAAATACTTCCTTGTCAGCCAGATGCTGGGATTACAGTCCTTTGCCACTGGGCCCAGTTTGGCATGGCCTTCTAATTCTGATGAAACCCAGGGTCTTTGCACTGAGCTACGTTGCTAGTTTATGTTTTGGTTTTGAGCTAAGTTGCCTAACTTGGCTCAAGCTTATAATCCTCTTGCTTCAGCCTCCCAGAGTGCTGAGATTTTGATCTACACCACAAGACTCTGCCTTCTTTTATTTTCTGAAACAGGGTCTTGCTAAATTGCCCATAATAACTTTGAACTTGTGATCTTCCTAACTCAGCCTCCTGTGTAGCTGGTATTACAGGTGTGTGCCACTGTGCTCAACTACCACTCTTCTGTTTCGATGAAACTCTTGGTCCCAGATTATCCCTAATGTCTCAGTTTCTGAATCCAGTGGTTTTTACTTAGTCCGTATTTAATTAACCTGTCTATTGAACTGAACTGTCAACCGTAGCATTTTGAAACTCTGCTCCCTTGAGTGCTGTGGTTCTCCCTTGGTATTTTTTCTCCCTATCTCTTTTTTTTTTTCTGTTGCGTGTGTGTTTTTTTTGAGACAGGGTCTCAATCTGTACCCTACACTGGTCCTGAACTCACTGTGTAGCCCAGGCTGGTCTCAAACTCAAGACAATCCTCTTGCCTCAGTCTCTCAAGTGCTGGGATTATAGGGGTGCATCATCATGCCTGACTTATGTGGTGTTGGATAATCAAACTCAGGGCCTTGCACTTGCTAGGCAAGCACTCTTAACTGCTATGCTGTTTTTTTTAGCTTCTCTAAATTTTTTTTTTTTATAATTACGTGTTTGCCAGGAAGGGCAGGATTTGTAGCTTAGTTACTTATGTGTCCTTTTCTCCTTCTGGTGCAATCAGTGCAGTATTCAATTAAATTTTTTATTTTTTTCTTTCCTTTTTTTTCTTTTTTTTTGGAGGCAGATTCTTGCTTTATTAAGTCCAGGCTGGTCCTGAACTCACTATGTAGCCCAGGCTGGCCTTGAACACACAGCGCTCCTTTTGCCTTAGCCTCCTTAGTGCTGGGGTTACAGGCGTGCGTCACCATATCCAGCCTGTGCGGTGCTGGGGAATCAAGCCTTGTGCTGCTGGGCAAGCACTGTAACCTCTGAGTCGTCCCTCCAGCCCCTCAGTTAAATTTATAGATTTCTGATGTATTCATTTCTATTTCCCACTTTCGATGTTGTTGGTTTTTTTTTTTATTCTGGAAATGTATAAACATTAACGTGATGGACTGGGAGGATAACTCAGTGGCTAGTATGCTTGCCTAATGTGCCTAAGGCCCTCTGTTCAGTCGCCCAGTATCACATACAAATTAGCCTGGTGGGGTGATACATGCCTGTAATCTTAGCACATGGTAGGCTGAGGCAAAAGGCTTGCCATGTATTTGAGGCCAGCCTGAAATACAGAGCAAGACCTGTCTCAAACAAATGTGGTTCAGAAATCAATATGTCTATTTTAACAGTAGTGTTTAATGTAGGCAGAGAAAAGAATGGATGATAAAAACACTGAGACTGGGGACTGGAGGAATAGCTCAGTGGTTGAAGTGCTTGCCAACAAGTGCCAAGTATCTGAGTTCTAAGCTGGATGTCGTGGTGCACGCCTATAATCCCAGCACTTCGGAGGTTGAGTCAGGAGGATTGCCATGAATCCAAGGCCAGCCTTGGCTACAGAGAGTGCAGGACCAGCCTATGCTGCAGAGCGAGACTGTCTCCAAAAAAAAAAAAAAAAAAAAAAAAAAAAAAAAAAAAAAAAAAAAGACTATTCAGATGATGTAGCCAAAAATCCTCTTCCCTCTTGTATCTCTCATGTATTACTAGCTTTGGATATATCTTTCTTGTGTTCTTTCAGCAGTTATAAGCAGATGTGTACATCTTATTTCTTTCTTATACAAACAATAGTTAGCTATGTATGTACCTGTATACATAGATGTACTTTATGTGATTTTTTTTTTTCACTTTGCTCTTTTTTTTCTGGGAGACGGATCCTGGGGATTGAACACAGGATCATACTGAGCTACATCCCCACTCAATGCTGTGCTTCCCCCCCCCCCCCCCGGAGCCCCCCCTCCACCGTTTTGGGCAAGGTTGTTCTTCAGCTTTTTCTGAGTTCAGGCTAGCCTCAAGCTCACTTTGTACCCCAGACTGGCCTTGACACACACCAATCCTTCTGCCTCAGCCTCCCAAATGCTGGGATTACAATCTTTTGCCATCATACCCAGCTTATGTGGTGCTGGAAAATCCAACCCAAGGCCTTGCACTAACTAGGTAAGCTCTTTAAACACTGAGTCATGGCCCCAGTTCCCCCTTTTAAAATTTTTTTATTTGGAGATAGGATCTCACCAAATTGCCCAAGGTAGACTTGAACTCAGGACAGTCCTTCTGTCCCAGTCTTCCTGAATGCTGGGATTACAGGCATGTGGCCATACCTTGCTTTCATAGATATGTTCATTATTTTCATAGCTTTTTTTCACATTATGTAGATTCTTTAGGTTATTAGCCAATATCCAAAGTATGAACATTTGTTTTCAGTGTTTCACTATTGTAGACTATTCACCTTGTATATTTGCTTCCTATATGACTACCAATGTCCCATCGAGGTAACTTCCTAGAACTTAGACTCGGCATTTTTAAACTAGTACATCATTTTCCAAAACTTTGTTTTCACTTCTATTCCTGTCACTGACAAATACTATGATCTGTACTATTACTTAAACAAAAACCAAGGTGTTGTAGTTTCTTCTTATATCTAATTAATCAGCAAGTACAAATGATGCACCTTCAGTTTTTCATGTTGTCCACTTCAATTTTTTTTTAATTACAGGTTTCCATACTTTGGTTTTTTTTTTTTTTTTTTTTTTTAGGAGGAGACATTTATTTTGGCTCATGTCCTTACTTTGGCTCCTTTGGCTCAGTTTCCTTGCTAGTAGATATGACGAGTCTACTTCTTTTCTAAAAATCCTCTTTGCTTCTACTACTGTTTCTCTGAAAGCCAGAAGTTATTCATTTTGCTCATCTCAGCCTTTCTTCTTTGCCTCTAAATACACTCCAGCTCCTTTGCTTACATGTCCCAGCTTCCCATTTCCCGGCCTTTGTCTGCTTCTCCAGCTTAATCTCTTGCAACTGCAGGTCTCCAGTTATATCCTGTTCTGTTAAGCCTTTTTACATTAGAATACCTTTTTTACTTTCTACATTTATTTCTTTTCCTTTTTCTTTCTTTTTTTTTTTCTGTAATACTAGAAATTGAATCCAGGGCCTTCAACCCTGAGCTACATCCCTCACCCTTATGGAGATAGAATCCTGCTAAGTTGCTTAGCCGGGACTCAGGCTTGCCATCCTTCTGCCTCAGCCTCCCAGAGTGCTCGGATCACAAGTGTGCATCGCCATGCCCAGCTCACCTTTCATCTTTGTGACTTTTCAAGATAGAGCTTGGGTCTCACCGTGTCTAGGTAGGCTTGGGGCCAGGTGGATGCAGTTACCCTGCTCACATGGAATGACCCATACTTCCCTTCACTGTCTTATCTTTCTTCTCTGGTACCCTGGGCTCCCATGAACAGGGCACCTTATTTATTCTGCCTTCTTGACACAGAGCCTGGAGCATATGAGACACTCAGCAGTTAGCAAATATGTGAGTAAACTTGATCTACTTACAGATTTTTAAAATAAAATGTATCTTTAGGTTTTAATTTACACACTGACTGCAAAGAAAAACCTTCAGGTAGTTGAGATGTGTATAAGAAGTGAATGTCTTTCCTTCCCCATCGCACTTTCTAGGGGGAAGTATTTAATATCGGCCAGAGAAGCACAAAGTAGATTTTCCAGTTACTATAGGATAAAAATGTTCACTATTTTGTTCTTATAGACCATCTCTTTTCCTTTAGGCAATGATAGTAAGAAATGCTAAAGATACAGCTCATACAAAAGCAGAACGGAATATTCTGGAGGAAGTAAAGCATCCCTTCATTGTGGATTTAATTTATGCCTTTCAGACCGGTGGAAAACTCTACCTCATCCTTGAGTATCTCAGTGGTCAGTACACAGTTTGGTGTAATTATTTGCATTTGCTCCAGAAACTGCGTCAAAACTTTTTCCAATGGAAAAATGCTTCTTCCTGTTGTGATCAGATAGTTCTTAGAATTGATGAGTACATTGAAGTAAGGAATTTGGATATGGACAAACATTTCTGTTTATAAACAAATATGAAGGAAGCCTTGAATGTGAAGGTTTTCCCTGTCTGTAAAATTTTATCTTAATTTCTTTGTAATCAGTCATTTGACAACATAAATGATTGCTTGAAGAACCATCAAATCATACTGGGATAAGATAGTATAGTTCAAATAAACCATTAAAATAATCCTTTCTAAGCTGGAGTGAGAGCGCCCATTGAAAATATTGTTTATAAGCTGGGCGTGGTGGCACGCCCAGGGTTCCCAGCACTCAGGAGGCTGAGGCAGGAGAATTGCTGAAGTCCCAGGCCAGCCGGGCTCCCTTGTTTGTTCAGGACCAGCCGAGGCTGCAAAGTGAGACCTTGTCTCAAAAAAAAAGGAAAGAATAAAAAGTATTGTTTAAGATACTGAATGTATGTATTTGGAGTTTACTCTTTCAGAATTTTTAGCCTTAGTAGTAAGGTATAAAGCTTACTATGGAAAGTGTCCGTATTTCCCAGGCCCTACCATTTGTTAGGAGCTGTTGCTCCTCTTATCATTGCTAGCTCTCAGGAATCTATCCAGAAAACACACATTAGATTTTTATTTATTTATTTATTTATTTATTTTTGAGACAGGGTCTCACTCTGTAGCTCAGGCTGGTCCTGAACTCACTATCAAGCCCAGGCTGGCCTTAGACTTGCCACAGCAATCCTCCTGTGTCAGCCTCCGAGTGCTACAGGCATGTGCCATCACCCCCAGCTTATGGGGTGCTGGGGAATTAAACTCGGGTACTTAACACATAGCGCTTGGTGGGCAAGCACTTTAACTGCTGAGCCATTTCCCCAAACCCCCAACCCCCCCTTTTTTTTTGAGACAGGCTCTCTGTAGTCCAGGCTAGTCCTGAACTCACATCAGTCCTCCTGTCTCAGCCTCTTGAGTGCTGGGATCACAGGTGTCATGCCTGGCTTATGTGGTGCCAGTGCTGTGGAACAGACTCAAGGATTTGCACTTGCTGGACGAGTGTTCTAACCATTGCACTGATCCTCCAGACCCACACTTTAGATTTCTAAAAACAGAGCATGTGTAATAGCTTGTAACTGGAACAGAAAGCTGCACAATTTAGCAGCCTTTTTGTAATCATTACCACTTGGTTGTTTTTGATGTAATTTCAGACTCACATAAAAAAAGTTCTGAGAATATTGCTGAATTTTTATATACCCTTCACCTAGATTCTCCATGTTTATTATTTTATCACATTTGCTTGATTTTATCCTCCTCTCTGTATATGTATATACACACACACACAGACGCGCGCGCGCGCGTATAGTTTTTTTGAAGTGCCTGAGTGTTGAAGACATGATTTCCCTTTACCCTGAAGTTTCACGTTTATTTTCTAAAATCAAGAACAGCATTTTTTTTTTTTTTTTCTTTCTGTGGTTCCAAGGATGGAACTCAGGGTCTTGCACTATGCTATATTTCCAGCCCTTTTTTTTTTTTTTTTTTTGGTTTTGAGTTTTTGAGGCAGGATCTTGCTAAACTGATAAATCACCCAGGCTGGACTCAAACATGCAATCCTGCTGCCTCAGCCTTCCAGAATGCTGGAATTACAGGCTTGTGCCACCGGGCCTGGCATGGGCTCTATCTTATGTAACCATGATAAAATTATATGAGAAAAGGAAATTAACATTGGTACAATATTCTCTTTAGTTTTCTTAAATTGGAATAGTTCTTCCATCTTTCTTTGCCTGTCATGAAGCTGACTTATTAAATGTAAGCCTGTCATTTTGTAGAATGCATCAGTTTTTAGTTTTTTCCTGATGTTTCTTTGGGGTTAGCTTCGAGTTACACATTTTTGGCAGGAACATTGAAGTAACCTTGTGTCCTCCCTTCAGATCAGGTGGTATATGGTATTATTTATATCTTTATCCTATTATTGATGTTCACTTTGCTCCTATATATTTCAGATAGTGTCTTCAGGTTTTTTTTCCTTTGTAACTACTAAGTACATTGTGAGGAGGTATTTATTTAATTATCTCATTTCTCATCAAGCTTTCATATTCACTTTTGCTATCAGTTGATTCTTGCCTGTAACAGTTAAGTGATTTTTCTTATCTCATCATACTGTTTTTTGTTTTTGTTTCTCCTTTTTGAGACAGGGTCTCACTTTGTAGTCCAGGCTGGTTCTGAACTTACTATGTAGTCTAGGCTGGCCTTGAGCTGAAGGCAATACTCCTGCCTCAGCCTCCTGAGTGCTGGGATTACAGATGTGCACCACCACACCCAGTTTATGTGGTGCTGGGGAATCAAACTCAGGTACTTAGTGCTTGCTAGACAAGCACTTTAACCGCTGAGCTATTCCTCCAGCCCGCTCATCATACCTTTTTCATTTATTACTTGGCATTGTATTGTAGTAAAGAGCTTCCTTTCTCCTCTGTTTAAAAAATTTGCCTGTTTATATCATGTGGACTCATGAATTCTAAGATTACTTAGTACACTATAGCTTTTTCTAAAACCATTATTATTATGTATTTTGATCCTGAAATTGTGCTGTGCTTTTCACAAGGCCATTGCTGTGTTTATGTGTATGTTTAATGGTTTGAAAATATAAAATATTAGCATTAACTAAAATTAGGATATTTAATTGTATAGTAACATTTTTCTTCTTCTGGATAAAATGTTAGAGAAGCTTTAATCAAGGTTCTTCTTTTTATTTAAACTTCAGGTCTAGAACCTATATTTTGTAGACCTAGCATTCCAAGCCAATTCTACTTTTTAAACTTAGAACAGGAAGTATGCTGCCAAATACAGAATCCTACAGACTTGGTTATAAAACCTGTAATTGTTCAGATTTGTATTTTACTTTTAAGGCCTAATATCTTTTAATTATGAGGTAGAAGGGAAGTATAAACTCATTATATGTGGGTTGAAAATAATGATTACTGTATTTCTAATGCCTTTTCCTTTTCTTTATAGGAGGAGAACTATTTATGCAGTTAGAAAGAGAGGGGATATTTATGGAAGACACAGCTTGGTAAGTGAATTTTCTGTGGTTGCATGGATTCAGGTAATGGTTCATGTACTTAATAGAAAGCCCTGTGTCAAGTGAGGGCAGCCAAATGATTGAATAAGTTGTTCCTGGAGCCAGTCAGCCGCTCAGAACCTCAAGGGGGAGAAGTAGCCTTGGGACTGGCCGCTATTGGAGGTCACATCATTCCTTTGCCCCCAGGCCTTGGGTGGACCGTTCTTCACACCTGTTGTTCCTAAAGGAACCATTCTCATTGCGGCTTTCTTTCCTTGAATGGGTAAGCTGCCTGCCTTGGCTGTGGGTGAGTGTGGTTTTCCAGTGACCCTTTGTGTGTGGAACAATGGAAAGTATCAGAAATCATCTCCTTTTTTTTTAGACTTTCCAGTTCCCAAGGTGCAGTCTTAGGGAGGTGATAAGCCTGCACATATCATCTGTGGATTGATTATATAGCCAGGCTGGGATCTACCCTCCTATTCGTAAGAAGGCATCTGCTTCAGATTAAAAATATACACATTCTTTTGTGAAGTGGCAGTAGTGGATAACAATAAATCAGTTTATCCTACACTTTAATTGAATAGAAAACAACACTTAAATGTTTTTTCTACCTTAATTAAAAAAAACTGAATTCCATTGTTTAATTTCAGGCCTTTTCTAACACAGAAGCTGCATTTAAGAGCCTTAGGGATGAAGTGCCCTTTTTTGGAGGAGGCTCTCTGAGCCATGTTGGAGGATATGTTTGTGGTTCTGCTGGCTGTGAAACTGCCTCAGTCCTCTAGGACACACCCTCTCCATCCTGGAGTAATCTGCAGGATTGCAACATTGTTATGCAGCCAGTATTGCAGTGCCTTGTGCTTTTCGAATCCAGACAGGGTTGAATCAGCCCTTTATTCTTTTGAGGTAGATAAATTTGAGTGTCACAGTTTATAGTTGTGGGCTGGCTGACAAGAGGGAGGGCAGATACTGTGGGCATTGCTGTCTAAATGTATAACTGTATTGACTAAGGGATGAATGTGCTGCTAAGGGTCAGGTTGTAAGGTAACTTAAAAATCAAGGCTTTATCTCTGCAAATAACAAAGCTCCTGTCTTACAGGGTTTTAAAGTAGTGGGTTAGGTGGGAGGAATATGCTTTAATCTGAATAACTGTTGGCCTAATTCTTACGCAGAAAGTAACAGTTTAGCATATTCTAGGTATTTTTGCAATTTTAGCAGTATGATCTAATGACAAAGCATAGTTTCACTAAAATAAGTGAAACATAAATGTCCTCATGCCTTTTGGCAGTATCCTCTGCCATCTCTTTTTGCCACACATTTCCCCCCACCTCACTAATTTGATCTTTGGTGCATGTCTGTTTCTTTCAAGGAATTTTGCTCCATACATAAAGCTGCTGTGGGTAGATTCTTCTTTTTAATTTATTAAATCACTTTTGTTTCCAGCTTTTACTTGGCAGAAATCTCCATGGCTTTGGGACATTTACATCAAAAGGGGATCATCTACAGAGACCTGAAGCCGGAGAACATCATGCTTAATCACCAAGGTGGAGATAAATAGTTCTGTAATAAATAATCATCCTAAAATCTTCCACACAGGTTGTGGCCATTTCCAAAGGCCTACATTAATCTGTGTTGTTATACATTTCCTCCCTCCAAGTTCATGGCATCATAATACTTGCTAATATTTAAGTCTTTAGATACCTATGATTGATGAGATCCAAGTTGAAGGTAACAGCCACTCTTTATAGTTTTTCCTTTTCCTTTTTTTTTTTTTTGCGCGCACGCGTGTGTGCATGTGTGTGTGTGTGTTTGAGTGTGTGTGTTTGACAGGGTCTCGCTCTGTAGTCCAGGCTGGTCCTGAACTCATGATGGAGCCCAAGCTGTCCTTGGGCTCACAGTAATCCTCCTGTCTAAGCCTCCCAAGTGCTGGGATTACAGGCATGTGCCACCATGCCCAGCTTATGTGGTGCTGGGGAGTCAAACTCTGGTATTTAGTGCTTCGCTTAGTACCTGTGCAAGTGCTTTAACCACTGAGCCATTCTTCCAGCTGCTCCTTTTTTAAAAAAATTCTTACATAAAGTGTTGTGAACCAAAAGCCAATTTAGCCAAAAGCTAATTTTAGTTTAGTCTTTAAATTGAAAAAACTATCTTAATTGTAAGTTGGTCTTTAGTGATGAAAATACACAAATATTAGAAGAAACTCATTTTATGAAAAATTTTACTAATGCTGGAAAAAGAATTGAAATTGAACCAAAGTGCTTGATATAGCCTTGGAAATAAAATGTTTAGTAAGCATCAGTTAATTATTGCTATTTACTTGCAACCATATATTTAAACATCAATGTAATATTCTCTATAGCTGTAAATTTAAAAAATGAGTCTTGATTATAACTGCATGTGCTGTAGTAATTTGGGCTGGGTAGAGCTGGCTGTTCCTGACTTGCCAGCTTTGGGTTGGCAAGGTTAGGAAGCTGGTGGATCTCTCAACCTTTAGATGTCTACACAGTGATGTGTGCGATACTGTGAGATCACTTTCAAACTCAAAAATAGTATATAGACAACTGAAGCCAATATATTCCAAGTAATTTTGTTGCTGTTATTGTTTACAGTCTTGTTTTTTTAAAGAGAAATACGAGGCTAATCAAATACATCATGGGAATTAGTGTCTTTGCCTTTTTCCCCCACTCAAAACCTGGATTCTGATTCTGAATTCTAAGGGACAGATAGAATAGTAAGCTTCTTTGACCCATAAGCTGCTGTGTAACAAGTAGTTCTATGAAAAGAAAGGTCACATTTCTTCTTTATCAGATTATAGACCATATTTACATTTGAATTGGTAGAAAATTTTCTCTGAAATGAACCTGGAATAGTAGGGCTCCTGGTGTTGAAGCTTTGGTTATCAAATGATAGTTCACTAAAGTTAGACTGGAGCCAGAATGATTTTTGTCAAAATGAGTTCTATCTTCGGGAGCAGAGATGATTATCCCAAGCCAATTTTAATTCTTTTCTCTAACTAGGTAGCATTTGGAAACCAAAACTAACTTGCTAATGTGACTTTCTGAGATCATTTGAAGAGCTCTTAACTCATTTTACTATGATATAAGCTATATATTTGAAGTAGTATCACAACTTTTGTTTAAAAGATACAAAATATGCTTATTAGGATCTGTGTAGTTAAACCAGACTTACGAAACACGTTTTCCCTGGATTTTTCTTTCTCAGGATGGAAGAAGATTCTGTAAATAGCCAGAGCCTTAGACAGGCTGCTTTCCTTTTTTCCTTCATTTTATCTTTACTAGATTGTTTATGTCATTGACAAAAGATGGCTGTCCTAACCTTAAAGAGTTGGCATCCCATCTTTTGAATGGTACCTGCTTCTTGGCATCAAGAAAAGTTAATGGTTAGATTATTATCTTGTGAGATATGTTCAAACCCCACATATGCTGAAGACTCAGAATAATCTTGATCTTACCTTTCATTATAGGTCATGTGAAACTAACAGACTTTGGACTATGCAAAGAATCTATTCATGATGGAACAGTCACACATACATTTTGTGGAACAATAGAATACATGTGAGCTGCATGTTAAAAGAACTATAACTTATTTGGGGGTAATATCTAACTTTTACCTGATTTAGGTAATTTTCATAGTCTTCTGTAGCATCATGGCCTTTGTATGTTGTTTTTATAATTCAAAAATTCTAATTCAGATGATAAGTTAATGGGTGAATTTTTAGACATACTATGTTTTCATTTCAGGGCCCCTGAAATCTTGATGAGAAGTGGCCACAACCGTGCCGTGGATTGGTGGAGTTTGGGAGCATTAATGTATGACATGCTGACTGGAGCAGTAGGTGCACAGTTAAAAGCTGCATGTAATATGATTTGTGCTGAGCAGTTATTAAACTACTGTATCAAGAGATTCTTCCCATACTTGTAAAAGTGCTATGAATGGAGTTATTTTCAAAACCCAAGGATTTGTTATCAGTAATTTAATACAGTTAATACCCTGTGATTATTTGAAATGTCATATTTTTAAGGTCATTTTTATCTCAGTTATCTGTGTTATAGCTGTCTTGTGAAATAGATGTAGGATAGAAAAATGCACATACTGTACAAAGGAAGAAATGGAAATAAAAGATCACATACCTTACCTATGATCACACGGCAAGTTAATGGAAACCCAGCTTTCCTTTTGGGACATTTGCTGCTTTCTGTGTACCTTCACCTCAAAACTAAAGGTCTTTATAAGTTCATTCATTTCATAGTATAGATTTCTGATCTATCTTTATAACTTGTTAGTTCAGAAAATGCACCATATTGTTATTTAAAATTTGTTTCTTATATGCTGATTTTTCTCACTTCTATCCTTAGCCTCCATTCACTGGGGAGAATAGAAAGAAAACAATTGACAAAATCCTCAAATGTAAACTTAATTTGCCTCCCTACCTCACACAAGAAGCCAGAGATCTGCTTAAAAAGGTATTTTTTTGTTTTGTGTGATGCTGGGGGTGGACTCCAGGGTTCCATACATGACAGGCCAGTGCTTCTCTACTGAACACTGTTCTCTGTTCATGGGTAGAATTCCTAAATAGGTAATCAGACGAGTACTGGGCCTTGGAACCAGGACCTTGCATATGGTAGACAAGCTCCAGTGAAGCTATAGTCTTTTTTTTTTTTTTTGTATGAGACAGGGTCTCATGCTGTAATCCAGCTTGGTCTTGAGCTCACTGTGTAACCTAGGCTGGCCTCTGAGTCACAGCACTCCTTCTGCCTCAGCCTTCTGAATGCTAGGATTACATACATGTACCACCATGCCTAGTTTATGTGGTGCTGGGGCGTCATTCGTAGGGCCTTGTGCTTGTTAGACAAATGCTGTAACCCCTTAGCCCTTTTTGAGACAGTATCTTGCTTAATAGACCAGTCTGATCTTAAATTTGGGACCTTCCTCCTGAATAGCTGCAGTTATAGGCATGGGCCACCATGCTCACCTAGACAGAATTTAGCATTTATTTTGAATAAAAAGAGTCATATATAAAAGTTGGGTGTCTGGCCTGCAGGAGGACTGCGTTGAGTTTGAGGCCAGCCTGGGCTACATAGTTCAGGACCAGCCTGGATGGCTGGGCATGGTGGTGCATGCATATAATCCCAGCACTCTGGGGGGCTAAGTTAAGAGGATCATAGGCTTGAGCCTAGCCTGGACAATTTACTTAATGAGACCTTATCTCAAAGTAAATTTAAAAGGGGCTGGAGATATCATTCAGTACAAAGGCCGTAGGTTCTATCGCTAATACCAGAGCAACCAAAATGAATCATTTATGGATATTGAGGAAAAACATCCTACAGATTTTGAAAGGAAAGTTTATAGATTTTGTTCTATTTGGCAGTGATTAATAAATTATGTTTTTTTCAAGGCAGAATAGACAAGCAGATTCTACAACAAAAACTACATTCAGTTTCACTGTTCTTCATCTTTGCCTCCTCCCCCTTCCCTCCTTAAAGCTGCTGAAAAGAAACGCTGCTTCTCGCCTTGGAGCTGGCCCTGGGGATGCTGGAGAAGTTCAAGTAGGGATTGGCATGCTTGGTGTTTTGGGAGAAATCATGCTAATTTTATTTATTTGTGTGGGCGGTATATAGTTGCTTCAAGGTTTACCTTATTCTGTGATTTGTAACTTAAAAGGTGACTAATTTGTCACAGTGTATTCTTGAATTTTTCTGTTCTTTTTTCTAGGCTCATCCATTCTTCAGACATATAAACTGGGAAGAACTTCTAGCGCGGAAGGTGGAGCCCCCTTTCAAACCTCTGTTGGTATGTATACCTTCAGGCACATAATTTGGAGGACCTGGTTCTTTTTTGAAAACGAGAAAAATCTAAGTGTATTCAGAATATTTAGTAGTAGTCATTATATTTATTAAAGTTCAAGGAAATTTGATCTATCTTCTCAGAATCTTTATTCTGTAATTCTTTTGAAAAGAACTAATGCCATGGGTTTGGAGGAATGGCTGGGTGGTTAAAGTGCTTGCCAAGCACGCGCTAAGTCAAGTGCTAAATACCCAAGTTCAATTTCCCAGCACCATATACACCAGGTATGGTGGGACATGCATATAATCTCAGCACTCGGGAGGCTGAGGCAAGAGGATTGCCATGAGTCCAAGGCCAGCCTGGGCTCCATAGTGAGTTCAGGACAACCTGGGCTACAGAGCAAGACCCTGTCTCAAAAAAAAAAAAAAAACAAAAACAAAAACAAAAACAAAAAAAAACTAATGCCAGCAATAATTGGTGACTATATTACCTTTGCTTTGTTTTCCCCATTATATTTTGAGACAAATCCGCACTAAGTTGCCTAGGTTGGATGGAGATTGAGCCCAGGGCCTTCACATTGAGCAACATACCCAGCCTGGTTTTTTCGATTTGAATTTGAGACAGGGTCTTGCTAAGGCTGGGCTCAAACTTGGGATCCTCCTTCCTCAGCCTCCCAGAGTGCTAAGATTGTAGCTCTTTACCACTGGGCCTTGTTTATATTAGCTATTTCTAAGTTCATTTTATTATTTCCTGAAATTTTCTCGGTTTTTTAAGGCAGGGTCTTGCTGTATAGTCCAGGCTGCCTTTGAATTCATTATGTAGCCCAAGCTGGCTTCAAAAGTTACAATTTTCCTATCTAAGCCTACCAAGTGGTGCGATTACAGGCATATACATGATAACTGGCTTTTGTTTTGCTTGCTTTGTGTGGTTCTGCTTTTTTAAATCCTATTTTGTTTTTGGTTTTTATCTTTTTAAAATTTATGTATTACATGCCTTTCTCCTTCCCACCCTTTCACCTCCCCCCACTTTTCTTTCTTTTCCACAAAGTCTGTTCTTACTTTCTTTCATATCTTACATTTTCTATGGTTTGGTTTTCTCATATTAGAGAAACCATGTGATATTTAACTTTCTGGGTCAGGTTCATTTTACTAAGCATAATGGTCTCAAGGTGCATCCATTTTCCTACAAATGACTTAAAATTTGTCCTTTGTGGCAGTCATACTCCTTCGTGCGTATACACAACATCATGCATCATCTGTGGTTGGCCATACTGGCTTTTTCCACGACTTGGCTATCATAAATTGTGCTTCTATAAATATGGGTATACATGCATTACTCGTTTATTATGATTTCAACTCTTTTGGGAAGATACCCAGAAGTATAGTTGGGTCAAATGGAATATTGATTTTCAGTTTTTTGAGGACTCTCCACACTCCTTTTCATAGTGGTTATACCAGTTTACAGTTCTACCATCAGTGTAGGAGTTCCTTTTCGCCCCCAGCCTTGCCAGCATTTGTTGTTTTTTGAGAGTTTTTTTGTTTTGTTTTGTTGGTTGGGTTTTTTGAGACAGGGTCTTGCTCTATAGCCCAAGCTGGTCCTGAACTCACTGGTGTAAGCCCAGGCTGGCCTTGGACTCACAGCAATCCTCCTGCCTCAGCCTCCCAAGTACTGGGATTACAGGTGTGTGCTACCATGCCCAGCTTTATGTGGTGCTGGGGAATTGAACTTAGGACTTTGCACTTGCAAGGAAAGTGCTTTAATTGCTATCCTCCAGCCTGTTTTTTGAGTTCTTAATGCCAGTCATTCTTACTAGTGTTAGATGGAACCTCAGTGTTGTTTTGATCTGCAGTTCTTTGAAGGCTAAAGATGTTGAACATTTTTTCATATTTTTTTTTGACCATTCACACTTTTTCTGAGAACTGTTTATTCATTTCAGAGTCCCATTGGTTGGTTGAGTCCTTTATTTTACAGTCTAATTTTTTTCAGTTCTTTATATATTCTTTTCTTTTTTTTTAAGAGACAGGGTCTCACTCTGTGGTCCAGGCTGGTCCTGAATTCACTTCAGAGCCCAGGCTGGCCTTGGACTCACGGCAATCCTCCTGTCTCAGCCTCCCGAGTGCTGGGATTACAGACATGTGCGCCACCACACCCAGCTTATGTGGTGCTGGGGAATCGAACTCGGGAACTTAGTGCTTGGCTTAGCGCTTGCTCAAGCGCTTTAACCGCTGAGCCATTCCTCCAGCCCCAGTTCTTTATATATTCTTGAAAATAATCCTCCATCTGAGGAGTAGCTGGCAGATATCTCTTCCCATTTCGCGTGTGTCCTCTTGACTCTGTTGTTTCCTTTGCTGTGCAGAAGCTTTTAAATTTCATATAATCCTATTTGTTGATTCTAGCTGTTTTCCTGTGCTTTAGGTGTCTTATTGAGAAAGTCCTTGTCTACCCCTGTGTCTTCAAGGGGTTTTCCTAGTTTTTCTTCCAATAAATTCAATGTCTAAGTCTTTGATCCATTTTTATTTGATTTTGGTGCATGGTGAAAGTTGTGGGTTTGGTTTCATTTTTCTGCATGTGCATGGCCAGGTTTTCCAGCACCATTTGTTAGAGAGGTTGTCTTTACTCCAGTGTATGTTTTTGACCGCTTTGTCAAAGATCAGAGTGCTGAAGGTACTTGGTGTTAATGCATTCTCAGTCTATTCCATTGATCCACCTGTCTTTTTTTGTGCCAATACCATGTTGTTTTTATCTTTGTTGCTCTGTAACATAATTTGATATCTTACTATGTGATGCTTTTGTTTCATTGCTTAGGATGGTTTTGGCTATTCTGGGCATTTCAAATTGGTTTTTCTAGTTCTCTGAAAAATGCTGTTGGTAACTTGATTGGGATTGCATTAAACTTAGTTAGTATGGCCATTTTGGCAGTGTTGGTTCTTCCTATCCAGAAAGTGGGGATGTCTTTCCATTTCCTAATATTGTCTTTGATTTCTTTTTTCAGAGTACTGTGGTTTTCAGTGTAGAGACCCATTACTTGTATTGTGGTTTGAATCTGGAATGTCCCCCAGATTTTCATGATTTGGACGTCATGGGTTGTCTGTGGAACCATAATCTGCTAGGAGATTGGGGCCTGGCCTGGAGGGGTGGATTAGATTAAAGGTGTGTGGATAAGCTGGGCATGGTGCTCAGGAGGCTGAGGCAGGCGGACTGCCATGAGTCCAAGGCCAGCTTGGCCTGTATAGTGAGTTCAGGACCAGCCTGGGCTACAGAGCGAGACCCTCCCTCCAAAAGACAAAATAAATAAAGGTGTGTGGATTAGATGACGGGTATGTGGAGGGGGACTTAAACCTGGAAGGAGTGAAACACTGAGGCTAGACTCACAAGGGGTGGGTCACTAGAATGGGACCTGGAAGGATGTATGCTGCCTCCTGCCTTCCTTTCTGTTGGACTTGACTTGGCTTCCTGTTTGTAATATTGTGAGAAGCTGCTTCTACCTCCACCTCTGTCATGTGCTGCAACTGTTGCTGGCTACCCTGTGACCTTCTGAAACTGTGAGCTAAAATAAACCTTTCCCTCCCGATTTGTGCATGTCAGATATTCTGTCACAGCAGCAAAAAAGTAACTAAGAAACCTTGCTTCACTAGATTGATTCCTAGGCATTTAACTGTCTTTGAGGTGACTCTGAATAGGATTATTTTTCTGATCTCATGCTCTGTTTCCATGGTTGCTGTAGAGGAATGCTACTGATTTTTGTGTATTGGTTTTTATATCCTGCAACTTGGCCTAAGAGTCTTCTGGTAGAGTTTTTAGGATCCTCTGTGTAAAGGAACATATCATCTGCAAATAAGGATAGTTTGATTTTTTTCCTTTCCTATGCATATTCCCTTTATTCCATTCTTTTGCATGATTGCTCCAGTTAAGGTTTCAAGCACTATGTTAAAATACAAGTGGTGAGAATGGACACCCTTGTCTTGTTCCTGATTTGAGGGGGGATGCTTTTAGGTTTTCTCCATTTAGAATGATGTTGGATATAGGATTGTCATAAATTGCTTTTATTAGGGCTGGAGGAGTAGCTCAGTGATTAAAGAGTCCACCTAGTAAGCTCCAGGCCCTGAGTTCATTCCCCAGCACCTCATAAGCCAGGCATGGTGGCACCTGCATATAACACTCAGGAGGCTGAGGCAGGAGGATTGCCTTGTATTCAAGGCTAACTTGGGCTACATAGTGAGTTTAGGACCAGCCTGGACTGCAGAGTGAGACCTGCCTCAAAAAAAAATTGCTTTTATTAACTTGAGGTAAGATTCTTCTGTATCTATTTTTATCAGAGATTTGATCAAGAAGTGATGTAGCGTTTTATCAAAGGCTTTTTCTTCATCTATTGAGATGATCATGTGATTTTTGTCCTTGCTTTTGTTGATGTAGTGTATCACATTAATTGATTTGTGGATGTTAAACCAGGCTTTTATTCCTGGGATAAAGCCAAATTGATCATGGTGTATGATATTTTTAATAATTTGTTGATTTATGTTTTTAAGTATCCTATTGAGAATTTTTGCATCTATATTCATTAAGGATACTGGTCTGTAGTTTTTTCTTTATTTGATTTGGAGATCAAGATGATACCGTCCATCCAGGAAGTAGTTAGGCAGTATTCTTTCTCTTTCAGTTTTATGGAAGAGTTTAAGGACCATTGGCTCTAACTCTTCCCTAAAGTTCTGCAGTGAGCTCATCAGGTCCTATGCTTTTCTTTTTTGGTAGATCCTTTATTACTGCCTTAATTTAATCCCTGGTTATTCCTCTATTTCGGGTTTCTATATCTTCTTGGCTCAACTTTAGTATATATGTATCAAAGAATTTTTTTCTCTTTTTTTTGAGATAGGATCTCACTCTGTAGCCTGGACTGGTTTTGAACTCACTGTGTAGCCCCAGCTACTCCTGGAGTCAGGACTGTCTGTCTCCCATAGCCTCCCAAGTGCTGGGATTATAGGTGTGCACCACCACTCCCAGTTTATGTGGTGCTGGGGAATCAAACTCAGGTACTTAGCGTTTGAGTTAGTGTTTGCTAGACTAGTGCTTTACCCGCTGAGCTATTCCTTTAGCCCCAATCTCAGCTTTTTAAGTGGGTCTATCAGGAGATGTTTCACAGCTGTTACTTGGCTGCTGTCTTGACCAGAAATCCAGATTTGTTTGTTCTGTGATACTGGGGATTGAACTTCAGCTATAATCCTGAACTATAATCCTACCCTTTTTTTGTATTATTAATTTTGAGGTATCTTACTGAGTCAGTATATTACCCAGACCAGACTCAAACTCATGATCCTCTTGCCTCATCTTCCCAGAGTACGAGAATTAATGGGTGTGTGCCCGTAAAAAGAAACAAAAAAAGCACCCAGCTTGATACTTGCTTGGTACTCAAATTCTTAATAGGAATGATAACTTAATATACCTAGATCTATATGTGTTTGAATGCATATTTATAATATATTTATAACTTGAAAATTTAATTTGACTGTTGATAGTTTCTCCATTGTTTTGTTTTGTTGAGCCTGTAAAACTATCCTGGTATTTTTACATGCTCAACCTCTACAAAAGTAGCTTTACCGGCTGGAGGAATGGCTCAGCAATTAAAGCGCTTGCACACTAAGTCAAGTACTAAGTACCTGAGTTCAATTCCCCAGCACCACATAAGCTGGGCATGGTGGTGCATGTCTGTAATCCGAGCACTTGGGAGGCTGAGGCAGGAGGATTGCCCTGACTCTCCAAGGCCAGCCTGGGATCCATAGTGAGTTAAGGACCAGCCTGGACTACAGAGCGAGACCCTGTCTCAAAAAAAGTAGTTTTACCTTGATATGTGTAATATATTCATTATTCTCTCATTTCACGTTTATGAAGCAATCTGAAGAGGACGTGAGTCAGTTTGATTCAAAGTTTACACGTCAGACACCTGTTGACAGCCCAGATGACTCTACTCTCAGTGAAAGTGCCAACCAGGTCTTTCTGGTAAGTAAAAGAATAAGAATGTGGATGGTATCTTCAATTAAAATATAAAAATGTTTGCTTTGAAATTCATGTAGACAATACTTTATTCCTACATCTAACAGGATGGATTTTGTTTCCCAGCCAGTGGGACTAAATAGAATACTGTTTTCTTCTGGTCTGTGCTCTGAGAAATCACTGTATATCAGGCTAGGCCTTGTGGTGCAGGCGTATAGTCCTATGGCTAAGGTAGAAGGGTTATGAATTTGAGCCCAACTGAGGCAATTTAGTAACTTACAGAGACCCTGTCTCAAAATCAAAAATAAAAAATGGGCTGAGGAGGCTGGTAAAGGCTGTGGGCCTGATCCTAAGTATGACACACATGAAAACAAAATTAGGTGCTGGGGTCATAACTCAGAGGTTAGAGTGCTTGTCTAGCAAGCGCTGGGTCCTAGTTTTGAATCCTCACAACCACATAAGCCATGTGTAATGTCACATGCCTGTAGTCCCAACACTTGGGATGTTGAGGCAGGAGGATTTCTCTGTGTTTGAGGCCAGCCTGGGCTACATACACAGTGAGTTCAGGACCTGCATGGACTACAGAGCTAGACCCTGTGTCAACAACGAAAAATCGAAAAAAAGTGCTGGATGTTAGAATGGGAATGTAGCTCAGTGTCATGTGCCTAGTGTACTTGAGGCCCTGAGTTTGACCCCTAGAGCAAGAAGAAGAAAAAACTGCAAAGATAGCTATGAAAATGTGAAAGAAAGATGGGAGAGTGTATACACTGGGGATGTCACTTGTTTATGTGTTTTTTTTTTTTTTTTTTTTTTGCACTGGAGGGGGTTTTACCCAGTGCCCTGCTCCTGCTAGGCTAGCCCTCTATCTCAGGTTTTATGTTCAAATAACCTGAATCTTTTTTTTTTTTTTTAATCTCTCTGAACACTGGGCCACAAACCAGTGGACTTGTATTAATCTCTGGATTTGGGAGAACCAGGTTGCTGAGATAGATGAACAGTGAGCAGGAGGCGGGCTGTGAGCAAAACTCCACTTCCTGTCCATGCACTCCTGTTAGGTTCTGGGTTGCTGCTGATTGACAGGAGGAGGAGCTTCGCTCGTGGCTTCATTCTGCTGCACTTGCCCTTTCAAAGGTGTCCTCCAGCAGCCTACTGTGTAACTAGTGTGTGGCCCCCAGGTCCCTCCTGCCTCTGTCCTTGGGAGAATGGTCTCAAGCCAAACTGCCCCAGGGTGTCAGAAATGTTGGGGACCACTATTTTGTCCATATGGTCTATACTTCATCATGTTCACATGTCAGATACTGGAAACCCATTTTTGTGACATATAAAACAATGCCATTCTGTCATTCCCTCTCACTACTATCTTTCAGGGTTTTACATACGTGGCTCCATCTGTACTTGAAAGTGTGAAAGAAAAGTTTTCCTTTGAACCAAAAATCCGATCACCACGGAGATTTATTGGCAGTCCACGAACACCTGTCAGGTACATCAGACTCATTATTCTTGGCCTTTTAATAAATCTAGAAAAGTACTACTTAAGTTCACATCAGCTTACATAAATGAAAAAATCTGACGTATTTTCTTTGGTTAATGTGGACACAGCAACTATATTTTATATTACAAAGAACTGACATAGGTTAGTTTACCTCCCCTCCTAAAGTACGCTGTTAAGCTGTTAGGCTGCCTAACACCCTGTTTATCCATTCACTCAACATCTGTTGTACACCAGGGGCTGTGCTACATGATGCATGTTACATGACCATATATATATAGTACACATAATATAGAAATTTCTCTCTGTCCTGATAAAAAGTTTTCAGTTCAGTGGGACAAAGTCACAATAAAGCTGTAAATCCTCACAAAAAGATATGTAAATACAAGTAGTGTCAATTGCTATATCAAAAAAACAAAGGCAGGCATGGTGGCACATGCCTGTAATCTCACTTATTCCCACTTAGGAGGCTGAGGCAGAACAGTTATTAAGTTTGAGGTCATCTTAAGCAACTCAGCAAGATTCTGTCTTGAGAAAAAAGAAGAGGGGGTGGTGGACTTGAAATGTGTAGCTCAGGGAGTTGTAAGTCCCTGAGTTTAATCCAGAAAAGTGTGGCAGTAGAAAGCAGAGGAATATAAATGAGCTTCTAACTCTGTTGTGGTCAGAGAATGGCTGTTCTGGTGAAGTAGAGGAATAAAGAATATTCTCTGGGAATAAAGAGAAACATCTGGCTAGGCAAAACTAGAAGAGGCATGGAGTAGCGGTAGGCAGAAGAATAGCAACAACAGAGCCCTTAGGGAAAAGCTGGCCCTTTCCTTGGAAATGAATGGGAGGTCAGTGTTCTGGAATGTGGAGAAGTGAGAAGCAAAGTGGTAGAGTTTGGAAAAGTATATCATGTAGGGTTTTAGTTGAATGTAGAGGTGAAGAGATCAGTTTGGACAATTAGTCTAGGGGTGAGATGGCTCAACTTTTTTGTTTTTTGTGCCAATCCACTTAAAAATAAAATTAAGTGAAAAAAATATATTGCTCTCCTCCATTTAAATGTAAGGGAAATACTTAGTGAGCTAATCCTTGCGACAAATGAATGATAGCTCTTCCTTATCTTAAAGCCCAGTCAAATTTTCTCCTGGGGATTTCTGGGGAAGAGGTGCTTCCGCCAGCACAACAACTCCTCAGGCACCTGTGGAATACCCAATGGAAACAAGTGGAATAGAACAGATGGACGTGACGGTGAGTGGGGAAGCATCGGCACCACTTCCAATAAGGCAGCCCAACTCTGGGCCGTACAAAACACAAGCTTTTCCCATGATCTCCAAGCGGCCAGAGCACCTGCGGATGAATCTATGACAAAAGCAATGTATTTTAATACATCTGAAGCAAAAAAAAAAAAAAAAAAAAAAAACAGGGAAAGGGATGTGTAAGCGTCCTGCAAGATGAAACAACAATCAAAATGATAGTCTCAGAGAGTCAGTTTCATTACCTAGAACACTTTGGACAAAGGAATAACGTGGATTTTTAAAAAAAATCAATCAATGGTGCAAAAAAAAAAAAAACTTAAGCAAAATAGTATTGCGGAACTCTTAGCCACATTAATTGATTCCTAGCAACATCTTCTCAATCTTATCAAGGATTTTCACATTGATGGCTCGAAACTGACAGTATTAAAGATAGGATGTTGCTTCTGAATCACTGTTCTGATTATGTCAGAGAAGGGTTATCCTTTTATTAGGCAAAGTACAAAATTGCCTATAATACTTGCAACTAAGGACAAATTAGCATGCAAGCTTGGTCAAACTTTTTTCCAGCAACATGGAATCAAAGACAAAAGAAACTTATATCAATTAATGTTTTACGTGCAAACAACCTGAATCTTTTTTTTATATAAATATATATTTTTCAAATAGATTTTTGATTCAGCTCATTATGGAAAACATCCCAAACTTTAAAAATGCAAAATTATTGGTTGGTGTGAAGAAAGCCAGACAGCTTCTGTTTCTTCTCTTGATGAAATAATAAAATACAAATGAATCATTGTTAACCACAGCTGTGGCTCCTTTGAGGGCTTGGGGTGGACCTGGGGTTTATTTTCAGTAACCCAGCTGCAATACCTGTCTGTAATACTAGGAAAAAAAAAACCTATTTAATCATTTTTACTTATAGTACTGCTATGTGCTAAGCTTAACTGGAAGCCTTGGAATGGGCATAAGTTGTATGTCCTACATTTCATCCTTGTCCTGGGCCTGCATTGCAATGGAAAAAATATTGACACGTGTTCTGAAACCAGTGTTTGGTTCAAGACAACAAATGTATTCAGCCTGTGGCTGAGGAAGGATGGAAGAGAGTCAGGCTAAAATGCATTCTGAGGGCAGCAGAGCGGGGAGACGGGATATCCAGGGGAAGAGAGTATTGCCGCGAACTAGACCCTACTCTTACAGCAGATTGGTAAGGTTTTAAGTTCTATGTCTTCTGTTTTTTTTTTTTTTCCCTGTCTACCTTCCTTACCCTTTTTTTCCTCAGCAGTTTTAAGAAGGAAAAAAAGTCTTTTTTTTTTCATGTATTCTGGGGCTATGTTTTTGATTGTAAAAATACTTGATGGCCTTTTGATGAATGTCTTCCACAATAAATAAGAAAACATAGTGGCTTCATTTAGGAAATATATTACTAGGACACTGTTTTTGAAATGATAACAAAATCTACATAAGTGATTTACAGGTACAAAGAATAAAAATAAAGGTAACTTTACCTTCCTTAAATACTTTCTGCCTTAAAGAGAGCATTTCTGTGACTTTAGCTGGTGAAAGGGTTTAATATCTGCAGAGCTTTATCAAAATGTTGTTTCAGTGCACACTGGTTTAAGTAGATCATGCAGTTGCAGTTGAGTCTTATCACTTCCCATTTGTCTTTGTTTTATAATGTCTTCAATCTGAGTGTCAGAGTCAATTTGTAAGTTTGCAACCCTAGATTTTTTTTTTAAATAGATGCTGCTTGCTATATTCTCCAAACCTTTTTGAGCCATAGGATCCAAGCCATAAAATTCTTTATGCATGTTGAATTCAGTCAGAAAAAGTAAGACTGTGTGTTGAAATTGCAATTCAAATGAAATGGATGAAATCATGTGACAGCAAAAAAATCCAACCAAACAAAAGAACATGAGAAGTGATTGGAAATACACCATTCCAATTGTGGCAATAAATGAATTGATAAAAATTTAACCTTGGAGAGAAAAAAAATTTAATCACTCCCTCTGGACTCCTTATTGAAGCAGCCTTCTGAGAATTTTATACTATGATTATAGCTGGTAAATTATAAGCCACAGTAATGATTAAAGGTGGAAATTGTATTGATGTGATGGTTATTCTCTGAGAATTTGTGGTGTCTGAGAAAAACAACCCAAAAAGGTGATATGTATAGGCATTATTTCAGACTGTAAATGGCTTGTGCTATTCTAATACTTGTTTTCAAACGTGTTTACTAACTGTAGTGTTGACTGCCTGACCAAATTCCAGTGAAACTTTTACACCAAAATATTCCTTATGGATCTTACTTGCTAGTAACATGTGCACTGTGATTGGCTGGCTATAAACAACCCACAGTTAAACTGTTTTCATCATTAGAATTGCCAGCAATAGTGGCAAGCACTGCAACTTTTTCGCATTAAAAGCACTAATTGCACACCTATCATTCACAGATACTTTGTTTCTTTAACATTAAATGAAATTAATTTCCCATGCTGTAGCAAGTCGATTGAGAAACTGTATTTCATAAATTAAAATATTCCTGTATGACTGTGAGAACATGTCAGGTGTCACATTAGTGTCACAGACAGAAAGCACACACCTATGCAATATGGCTTACCCTATATTTATTTGTAAAAATCCAAGCATAGTTTAAAATATATGATGTCAATATTACTAGTCTTGAGTTTCTAAGAAGGTTCTTTATGATTATACCAGGTAAGTGTACAAAAAAGATTAAGTGCTTTTCTTTCATTACTTGATTATTTTCTTTAAAAATCAGCTATTACAGGATATTTTTTTATTTTATACATGCTGTTTTTTAATTAAAATACAATCACTGAACTGAAGTTTACTAATTTGCTTTTATAAAGGTTTGTAGCATTACAGAATAACTGGGATTTATAAATCAGCTGTGATTAACAATGTTAAGTATTAATTATTGAACTTGAACCAGATTTTTAGGAAAATTCTGTTATTTTCTCCTTTATGGTCTTAACTAATTTGAATTCTTCAAGGAGTTTTTCAACTATTTTTTGAGATAGGCAATATTGTGAGTGGGAGAGGAGGATGCAGTGTGAGACTCCATAAATTCAACATTCTTTAATGCAGGTAATATGATTATAAACAAGATGCATTTTATACATCCTCAGCTTGGATTTCATATTAAACTAGCACCTAAATTTTTTGAATGTTCAGTCATAATGGTTCGTAGCTTACAAGATCTAAGTTTACTCCTAAGAGAAATGTTGAATTTATGAAGAATGGATCTTGAGACTTTGAAAATAATTAACTTCCTAAATAAATATATCAGTGGCCAAACATCTGCCTTTTTTTTTTTTAATAGGAGTAGACACTAGCAAGCTGGACAAAACTTATTATAAATAAGTATTTGTCACACATGATTTGTGGTCTATTGCTGACTAATCCAGTATTTTTCTTGGGTGATTCTTAAACATTGCAGCACAAGTATTATTATCTCAATGGATTATCTGGAGTAACACCTAAAAGATGGGATCATCTCTATTTGTGTTTTCCCTTTGAACTATTTTGTTTCTCCTACCCCACATTGGCTTTGCATCTATTAAAGTAAATTCTTCAGCTGCCTTATTAGGAGTGCTATGAGGGTAACATCTTTCCTGCTTTTCATCTTGTATTTAGTTTACTGTGTTAAGATATTTGATTTCGAATTGAATGAATGTAAATAGAAATTAAATGCAAATTTGAATGAACATAAAATAGAAGTGATTTTTTTTTTTTTATCTTGAGAGGAAGAAAGTGTATATCAGGTGTACAGTCTTTTTCCTTAACATGTCAGATGTGTTCAAGTCCTCATATTTAATAAAGTGCTTGTGTTTGTAAGGAATGACAGTTGTAAAACTTTTTGCTGAGAAACTGAAACTGTTTAACAAGTTTTAGGTTTGATTTTCAAATTATGTCAAATAGTTATGTGGAAGCTAGTGTCACATTTAAAAACATTAGGAATGCTTTTATGCTAACCATCAACAACTTGTTGGGCCACACTTCTCAGCTGCGTTTGATAATTTGATGTGATATGTGTGCAAAAAAGTAATGTAAATCTGCAAATCTGTTCTACCTATTGTCTCATGTAAAGTGGACATTTTTTTTTTCTTGAAACAGGGTCTTGCTCTGTAGTCCAGGATGGTCCTAAACTTGCTGTGTAGCCCAGGCTAGCCTTGGATTCACAGTAATCCTACTGCCTCAGCCTCTGGAGTTCAGGGATTACAGGCGTGCGCTTATGTGGTTCTGGGGAATTGAATGCTGGGTCTTGCACTTGCTAGGCAAAGTGCTTTAATTGCTGTGCCATTCCTCTAGTCCCAAGCTGTCTACTTTGAACAAAACATTTATCTAGGAAGCATTCACACTTGCTAAGGTGATGTACTTCTATAGAATTTCTCAACTGATGTTACCTTCTATAAAATATGTTATCATCTCTTAACAGTAGCATAGTAATTTTTTAGAGGGCATGACCCAAATTCACAGAATAATTTGGTTTTGGAGCCATACTGCCCTTGAAGGACTAGAAGGTAGAATTAAAGAAATGCATCTGGTTCATCCTAATTGTCAATGGTTGGCATAGCTGTTACATTTTTCCCCATTTTCAACTCACTGCATGCAAACAAAAACAAAAAAAACCCACCACAAACTTTCATTATTTACTTAGGTAATATTAAAACAAAGCTGAGTAGCAGCTAGGTTAATTAGGTGTGGTAGACAGGTACTGTAACAGAGCTGAATGTTGTCCTTGTTTTTCAAATGAATAAGTCATGTCTTTTTTTTTTTTTTTTTGTGATACCTGAGATTGAGCCCAGGGCATTGACAATGAGCTGTATCCCCAGTTCATTTTTATTTTCTACTCTGAGACAAATTCTCCATCTCACTAAGTCATTATGTTGCCTATCCTGATCCTCCCATGTCAGCCTCCTGAAATTAAAGGCTACTGGGCCCAGCTTCGCAACTAAATTTTAACCCCAAACTTGTTTTCTCACTCATCCTGTTACATACTGAAATAATAAAACTAAAGCTTCAGCAATAAACCAGGAAGTGATTTAAGACCAAGTAAGCTTGTTTTAAAATTTGCAGTGATTCTCATTATAGATAAGTCAAATATTGTGATTGGATCAAGAGACATAGTTATAAACTAGGACTATTTACCTGGAGAAATATGTTACAGGATTTCTGCTGCTGTCCTTTTGTTGATTCAAGAGGCTATTTAGAGATGAAGGTCCCTTCACCGGTAGCCATTTGGTCACTCACTGTTCATGTTCATGCAGATTTACTTTCCACCTCCTCCGAAGTTCTTTCCCACTGTCATTTGTTTTTATTTTATTCTTACATCATTTTAATGTTATCATTTACTTGTGTGTAAATCAACTGATGACAATAAGAAATAGGCATAAGCCTTGTACTCTAAACTTAAATAACTAGTAGTGCCTCTTTAGACTTCTGTTCCAGAGTTTAGATTCTTTGAGGGGTCAAGAAGAGAAAGTGCCTCATTTCGCTTTGCACTACTCTGCCCATACTACCCAGAGGCAGGCGTACAACCAACCACGTTATCTGATGTTATTGCCCGAGTGCAACTTTTTTTTTTTTTTTAAAGTCTTGCTCTGTAGTCCAGGCTGGTCTGGAACTCGGAGTGTAGCCCAAACTCAATAGTGTAGCCCGGGCTGGCTGTGAACTCAGTGGTCCTGCCTCAGCCTTCTCAGTGCCTGGCTTATGTGGTGCTGGAGAATAAAACTTGGTGCTCTGCACTAGGCTAGGCAAGCACTGTAACCACTGTGCTATTCCTCCAGCCATGAAATACATCTTTTAATACCCCCAACTAATGATGATCCAAGCCAAAGATTCTAAAATGTTCTGGGGATTAGTTTATAAGAGCAGTTATTTAAGATTTTATAGGGAGCTGGGCAAGGGCATAGCTTAGTAGTTAAAGTGCTTGCCTAGCAAAAGTAAGGCTGTAGGTTCAATTCCCCAGCACCTCACAAACTGGGTATGCTGGTGCATGCCTCTAATCTTAGCACTTGGGAACCTGAGGCAGGAGGACTGCTGTGTGTCATGTGTTTGAGGGCAACCTGAACTATGTAGTGAGTTCAGGACCAGCCCAGACTTGTAAGACCCTGTATCAAAAAAAAAAAAAAAAAAAAAGTAGGCAGTTAATCTTGGCTTTTCCCATTTGCGGTGCTAGGGATTGAATGCAAAACGTTACGCAACACTAGGCAAGCATTCTACCACTGAGCTACATTCCCAGCCCCTATAAGAATTATTTTAATACTCAAAATACTATCTGGTGCTATATAAAAAGTATGATCATGAACATTAAAACTGACAGCAGGAAATGTACAATATCCACAATAAGTTTAAATCATTTATTCTCATTAATTACCAACCATACTATAGAGAATAATAGAGTATTAAAATATACCATTCATAAATCTTTACTTAGAAAATTTGATTACAAGTAAAATATAGTATTTAGAACTTTCATTTAAAAATACAAATTTTATGAAAGTCTCATCCATTTTTCAAATAGGAATTACAAAAGTCATTGTTGAAGAAAATTCAGATTATCTTAAAATACTGTGAAAATATTTTTGATTCTGAAAACAATGTCAAGAAAGAGTACCCGAATTCCTTTAACATCACTACTTCTAGTTTCTAATTGCTGTTTTGGTAACATCAATAAGAAAACACATTTACAATCTAACACTGCAACTACCTATCAAAAGTTAGGGTAGAATAAACTGCATACTCATTAGATTGAGTATTAGACTTTTAAAACATAAGGTCCTTTCATTTAATCTTTTAATAAATCGTACAAAAACCATACAATATTCTTAAAACCATTTGGAAATACTTCTAGCCGTAAAAATTTTAATTTATAATGCCTTTATCAACAGTCACTGTAACCAAACATTAGTGCTTTATGGCCTTAAGTTTACACAATTTAATATATCTGAAGGTGTGATGAAGTGGCTCCATCTTTCCATTTGTTTATGTGGTCTGAAATCACAGTTCTACACAGTGGACATGTTTTCTCTCTGTTAAACCATAAGGTGATGCACTCTTCACAAAATATATGCTGTAAGGAAATTAAAAATTAGGTTTTATACTTGATAAACATTGTGTTTCCATCTTATTGTAGAGAATCACACTTTTTAGAGCTAAAAGAGTTTGGAGAACATTTTGCGACTAAGAAAATGGAAAAAATAAGACATGCAAGAAAACAGTGGGTTTAATGATAGTGCTACTGTCCATTTAACCAGTTTCAAGAAAATACAAGCTAATCCCTAGGTGATAACATTAAGTTCCTTATTAATAGTAGTTAAGAAAGTCTTTAAAACAAAGCCTGGTGGCACAGGCCCATAATCCTGCCTCTGGGAGGCTGAGGCAGGAAGATTACAAGTTCAAGTCTTGACATAGTGAAAGCCAATATCAAAATCAAAACTAAAAAAATGGGCTGGGGATGTAGCTGAGCATGAAGGCCCTAAACCTGATCCCCGGTACCACAAAAAAAAAGTCTGAGTTACTAAGTCTTTATGTTTCAATACCAAGTAAGTATACTGTCCTGTAATACTTGTATCCATTTATAAAAATAGCCTGTTCTCCAATCATTTTATATCTGTCAGCTGAATTATCCTTCCCCTTAATATACTCCTCTGCACAAAAAGCTCAGAATATAAGGGACAACCCAGATGTAATCCCAGCCTTCTGGCAGACTGAGGCAGAAGGACCACAAGTACAAGCCCACCCTTAGTAATTTAGCGACTTTGCGAAACCCTGTCTCAAAAAGTATGAGAATTGGGGATATAGCCTTGCATGAAGGCCCTGGATTCAAGCCCTAGCAACAGGAAGAGTATCGGGCAAGATTTAACCAAGCCACCAACCATGCAACCATGAATAAATGAGCAGTATATACTGTGAATGCTACATTCTACTAAATAGCTTTTGTCATATAAACATCACGTGACCTTTCCAAGTCACGGTAAAGTGCTGTACTCAATTTGCTTAATAATACATAATCACCTGGCAGATGAGGAGAATCGGCTTCTGAAACTCAGCTTGACATATTGAACAAATATCATCCACATCTGCACACTGTCTCTTGCTGGCAGTCACTCCATAACTCTATGAATATAGTAAGTTCTGTTCAGCTATAAATTTATTGCTTGTTTATCAAACACATAGGTTATTTGTACTTCTCAAATATCCTTGGAATCCAGCATTTCAAAAATTTCCCATAGTATACAAATACTGTACTCAGATGAATCATCAAAGCAAAATCATTAGTACACAACAGGATTGTGTAAGACTGTTAAAGCTACTGAATTTTTACCCTTATCTGTACTTCAAATTTAACAAAATGACTTAGGAGACTAAGCAATCTGAAATAGAAATATAAAGTCATATGTAGAAATGCCATTTACCCATTTATTATACAATGGTTCATAAAGTCGACCCAGAGGATGGCTAGTTAAATGTAATTCATGTGGAAAGTCTGCTTTAAGTATAGGTTTCTGGGGGATGGGGAAGAAGCTCAGCAATTAAAAGTACATGCTTAGCATGCAGAAGGCCCTGAGTTTGATTCCCCAGTACCCCATAAAGATTAACTGGATGTGGTGGCATAAACCTGTAATCCTAGCACTTGGGAAGCTGAGGCAGGTTTGCCATTGACTGAGGCCAGCCTGGGCTACACAGGAGTCCAGGACCAGCCCAGACTACAGAGTGAGACCCTGTATCAAGTAAAAATTTAAGGTTTTTTAAAATTAAAAATAAAAATTGGTATCTGGAGGTAGGCCTGGTGGCATAGGCCTCTAATTCTAGCTCTTTGGGAGGCTGAGGCAAGAAGATGACGAGTTCAAGCCTGACTCAGGCAACTTAGCAAAACTAAAACATGGCTGGGGATGTAGCTACTTGAAAGCCCTGGGCTTGATGGCTTGATGCCTAGTATCACCACCACCACCACCACCACCACCACCGAGAGAGAGAGAGAGAGAGAGAGAGAGAGAGAGAGAGAGAGAGAGAGAGAGAGAGAGAGAGAGAGAGAGAGAGAGGTGTATCTTGCTGGTGCGGTGGCACCAGCCTATAATCCTGGTACTCTTAAGTGGCTGAGGCAAGATAACTGCAAATTCCAGCCCAGCCTACCTAAAAGCCAGCTCACTGCAGACAACCTAGGTTGGATCTCCAGTACCAGAGAGACTGACAAGAATTCTTGACAGACACATGATCTGGGAATGTGGCTCAGTGGTACAGCATTTGCTTAGTATGTGTAAAGCCCTAGGTTCAATCCCTAGCACAGGTTTTAAAAAAATGCCAAGTGATATGTCTCTCTTCCTGGCGAGATATTAACACCTACATCTCTTCACTCCAGATGAGGCACAGAGGACAGACCAAAGTAATGATTATACTAACATCAGTTTGGTGAACCAATAAGTTTACTGGAGTTACTTTGCAGGCATATGGGTGAGAACTTAGCTACAGAAGAAACATAAAGGCTTTAAAAAATTGTGTGTTCTGTACCAGGATGGATTCACTAGGCCCAGACATAGAGGATATGACTCAGTAATCTGTTTTTTGAAAGGTCTCCATGGTATGAAGATTCAGGACCACTTAACAGTCTCCTGGCAGTATCTAAAAATAACTACAATTACTTCTAATACTTAAAAAGACTAGAGCATTTAGTACTATGAAAGATGACAAGTCAAAATTTACAGAGAAACTGTAACTGCAAAATGTCAGTGAGACAGGATAACTACTATCAAAACTGAGTGGAATGCAATCCAGCATTCTGGGAAGCTGAGGCTGGAGCCTCAAATTTCAAGCTCAATCTGGGCAACTTGGTGACATAATGAGACTTACTCAAAATCAACAGTAAAAAATAGGGATGTGCTGTAGTAAAAAGGACCTGTAGTGGAACTCCAGTACTACAAAAACAAAAACAAAAACAACCCCCGAAAACTCAGTTACATGAGTTAATAACGCAGTTCTTTGAATTTCATTTCATTCTGATGTCCTAAAGTTTCTGATCTCTTTAAGACCTCAGCTTCCTCACCAAATTCAGCAGGATTTATTAATTAGCTAGATGTGATAGTTAAGAATTCTCAGTGAGCCAGGTCTAATGGCAAAGGCCCATAATCCCAGCACTCGGGGAGGCTGAGGATCACAAGTTTAAAACCAGAAGTAAAAAATAGGTTGTGGGTGTAGCTCTCAACATAAAAGGACTAGGCTTGGTCCCCAGTGCCACACACTTACACAACACACACACATGAATGCTTGGGGAAATTTGGAAGGATCAAAATATGACAAAGGAGATCAGCTTTCTGTGGTAATGGAGAAAAAAATGTCTAAGAAAATCCAAGAGAGCTGAGGATGTGCTCAGTGGTAATGTATGCACAAGGCCCTGGTACAATCCTCAGCATTTCAAAAGCAAAAAAATGTCCCCCAAGAGCAGTTATGGAAATAGATGTAAAGCACATCATCTCAGTGTATCTGATTTAAGCTTCTTGTACTAAATGTCTGGAGCTAACAAAAACTAAAACTCAAAGGATACAAATATCAAACATTAAAAATTTTTGACATTGGTAATATTAAAGATTTCAGAAATAAATCAGAATACGGCTAGATGATCTTGGTGACAATTTCCCTCAGTGCAGTATAATTTAGCAGAGTACCCTGGAGATCCTTATATTGACAAGTTTCTAAAATGTTGTTCAGACACATTTCATCCTTTATGAAGACCTAATCTTGATAGTGACTGCCCTGGTAAAGAATATATATATTCACCATACCTCAGAGAAAGTTGGGAGTAAATGAAAATGTTAATGACTGATAAATCTCCAGCCTCAAAGAGAAGGGCTTCTTTCTTTCATTCCTTTCCTTCCCTTTTCCTTCTCCCTCTGCCAGGTAATCTACCTTACTAAGCTCAGCCACGGGGCTCTTTCTTGTGGGTATGTAGGCACCTATCTCACTACTAGATGATGGTAAAGTGGATGATGCTCATATGATCACCAACTGAATTAACTTGGACAAAGCTAAATTCTTTGAATATTATTGTATCTTCTCTAAAGGAAGACAAAATCTACATAAGGTGTAGCAAGACTTCTATATTACTAACTCTATCTTAAAAATGTCCTGAGCCAGACATGATGGTGCACTGCTGTAATCTCAGCACTGTGCAAGGCTGAAGCAGAAGAATCGTAAGTTCAAGTCCAATTTGAGCAATTTAGACTTACTGAAACTTCTGTCTCAAAATAAAATCTAAAAAATGGGTTTGGGGAGCTGGGGACATAGATCAGTAGTTAAAGAGCTTGCCTAGCAAGTACAAGGCCTTAGGTTTGATTCCTCAGCACCACATAAACTGAGACAAGAGGACTGCCGTGAGTTGTAGGCTAGCCTGGACTACAGAGTGAGACCCTGTCTCAAAAATAAATAAATAAATGGAGGGTTGGGAATTATATCAGTGTGAATGCCTTGGGCTCAGCCTCCAATGCGGGGGAGGGGGAAGTGCCTTGGCTAGTTTTGAGCACTCTGGAGACAATTTTTAAAAAAACTTTTAATAGTACATTATTAGGTTGGCATTCTTATAAGTCAGTACCCTGGAGTCTGAACCAAACAACTGTTTAAGGTCTTTAAATAAACTACAAAACTGAGATCAAGCTCTAAAATCTGGTGACCACTTCTAAGTACAGGGACCTTTAAGGCTACTAAATAGTACATCAGTCTTCTCTACAACATCCCTTTTTTGCAATTTGTAACAGCAATATAATCACATAGTAAAGTTTATAACTGACTTTGGCAGTCAGAGCAGTTACCTAGAAAACACAAGGCTCTGAGTTTGATTCCCCAGCACCACATAAGCCAGATATGGTGGTACATGCCTGTAATGCCTGTAATCCCAGCACTCAGAACCTGAGGCTGGATTACTGCTATGAGTTCAAGGCCAGCCTGCTCTACATAGTGAGTTCAGGACCAGCCTAGACTAGAGTAGGTCCCTGTCTCAAAAAAAAAAAAAAAAAATACACACACACACACACACACACACACACACACACACACGCAATATAACAATAGAAGCATTTTCATAGACGCTGAACAGAAAGTTAATAGAAATACAAACACCTACCATTTGTGAATTAAAAAATGAAAATTAAGATGTTTAAAGAATGTTTAACCCTTAAAAATGTCAAATGACTTGAAATGGCAAATATGTTCAGATTTCGTAAGCACTGCAGTAAATAGTGGGTAGAGGTTAAGATACAGTTTAAGAAACTGATCATACAACTAAAACTCCTAAATCATTAAAGCTCAAAGTGACAAATAATAGTAAAAGAAAACGGTCATCTCATTAAATCTATATTCCTAAAACTACTAAACTAAAAAATTTTCATAGTGAATAAAGGTAATAGTTCTTTAAAAAATATACTTACTGGTCGTGTAAAAAATATTCGTAAAACCCGTTTGAAAGTTCTCAAATGGCCAAAAAAGTTCAAAAGCTGAAAGAGAAAATAAGTTAACAGAATTTATTCGTTCAAAGAGCCCTATCTGCTAAACCCAAAGATGAAGTTTCACAGCATTTCAAAATTACTTATTACGCTAATGCTCATTGTATTTACCTAATCATTTCATTCTAAATATATTTCAAGTCTAATTATTGGGTATACAGTTTACATATCTGAGCCAACTTTTAACTAAAAGCAAGTATACATTTAAATACCTAGTTAACTATTTGATCAAGACAAAATTAATCAAGTCACAGCAACTTTATCTCATTTAGTATGTTCTTAGTATTTAAAATTCATAAAGCAATCAGACTGAAGTGATCAAGCATAAAGAGACAAATGAGACAAGATAGAAGATTGAGTATTCTGTGTATGACATATGTTATTGTTGAGGATAGCCACATTTTATCTCTCCTGTTTATCCCCTTTAGACAGTCTGTGATATGTGAAGGTCTACTCCCTCTAACCCCTCAAAAATCTGAGACTCTGTTTCCATTCTCTCTAAGAAAAACAAGATCTTGTTATGTTACCTAGCCTGGTCTTGAACTCACTGTCCTTCAACTGAGCCTGACCAGTAGCTGGGATTACATGTGTATGTCACCCCAGAGACAGACAGACGAACAGGGGTTGAGCCCTAAAGCAGGGATGGTCTAGTTTAGGTCCTGGGTCTGGGCAAGAGTCTACAGGCACCACGTTGGGCCATGAAGGTGGCGAGAAACCCCTGAAAAGCCCAAGAAGTAGGCCAAGGAACTCGATGAGACAGATAAGGCTTTCAAGCAGAAACAAAAAGAGTAGCAGAAGAAACTCGGAGCTGGGGCTAGGGATGTAGCACAGCAGTTAGAACACTTGCCTAGCAAGTACAAGCCCCTCAGTTCGATTCCCTAGCACATGTGGTGGCACACACCTGTAAGCCCAGCACTAAGGAGGCTAAAGGCAGGATTGCCATGTGTTGAAGGACAGTCTGGGCTACACAGTGAATTTGGAACCAGCTTGACTACAGAGCAAAACCGTGTCTCAAAAATAAACAACTAAAAACCCAAGGCCGTAAGAGGGTCCTCTGGAAATAAGTGGAATTAAGAAATCTGGCAAAAAGTAAATGGCTCCTTGTGCTTAAGATGATGGTAACACTTGATTCTATTTCTGTCTAAACATCTGGATTCCTTTCCATAATATCATTTACCATGTATAGCTAGAATGAAGTGTTGTCTTAGAGTCTTGTATATTTAAGAATAAAATTTTATTTAAAAAAGTATGTATACACACAGACAAACACTGCCTACTTCAAACTTTAATATGAAAATAAAGTAAACTTTAAAGTGGCTATAGAGGGCTGGCTTCTAGCTCAGCAGTTCCTTCGATTGCCAAAGGCTTCATAAAGTGGCTAGAGAGCCAGCAAGATGGTTGTATATTCCTGTAATTCCAGCAAACTGGGAGGATAAGGAAGGATGTTTGCCAGTTTGAGGCTAGCCTGGGCAACAGGATGCATGCATGCTTGCATGCATGTGTATGTATAAGGATGTTTGCCAGTTTGAGGCTAGCCCGGGTAGACGGGTGAGAGAGAGAGACAGAGTACGTGCGTGCATGTGTACTTGTGTCTGTGATACTGGGGATCAAGTCCAGGGCATTCACATTGAGCTACATTCCTAGCCTATTTTTATTTTTGATTTTGCCAACAGGCAAAACTGCCCAGCCTGAGTTGGAACTTGAGATCCTGCTGCTTTAGCCTCCTAGAGTGCTGGGATTATAGGCCTGTGCTACCAGGCCCTACTGAAACCCCAAATAAAATAAAAAGGGCTGGGGATGTACCTCAGTTGTACAGCACTTGCCTAATGTGTGAGGCCCTGTGATTAATCTCTAGTACTACAAAACAACAACAGAAATAAAGAAAAATATAGTAAAGGAGCAAAGTAATAGTCGTATGTTAAAATCAGTAAGCATTATATTAATCATTATATGATGATAAGATTTATAATATTACTTACTTTTAGTATGAGGTAGAGTAAAGCCAGCAATATCCCAAGACTCCATCTAGTTACATTACCAAACTCCCCATAACTGATAAGGTAACGAAACCAAACTGGTATAGGAACAAAAGTTCGGTAATACTGACATAATTCTTCTAGAAGCATATACCAGTAGCCCTAAAAAGAAAAAGAAAGCCCATAGAGATACTCATGTTATTTAAATACACAGTCCAAATAATACTGGGCTAGCACATCATGAGTATAGGATGCAATATAAATACAAAGTTAGTCTTCATAATGACTATTATTATGACTGACAGTTTCAACCTGATTCTCACATGTTACAGTCACAACATAGTTTTCTTTCAAAGAATTTCAATGAAAATGTTTTATGTGTACTACAAGTACTACAAGTAAAACTTGTTTTTGCTGATTATAAAAATTTATTCAAGCTGAGATAATAAAGATAATTAAAATTATTTAGCCAAATGAAAAATTACATAAAAGACATTTGCAAACATTAAGTAGCATTAAAGTTTTCTAACATTATGCCAATAAAGAATGTATTACCTTTGATTTAAAAGGCATGATGAAAGAAGGCACCAATAAAATAAGGCATTTTAAGCCCATGAAGAGGAATTTCAGAATGAAGTCTGTAATTCCAACAATCCAAAGTACTTCCCAGAAGTTCAAATGATCCAATGTAGGATTTAAGAAAATTAAGCTACCAAGAGAAAAATACCAAAATTTACCAGAGCAACGTATAATGGAAAGTATTGGTAAGGAATTTTTATTTGCTATAAATATTCTTGTATGTAAAAATATGAATTTAGCAAGATAGTATCAGAGTTCCAATAAACAGAATGAGAGCCATTTTATTTTGTGGTAGTGCAGCTGAACTTAGGGCCTTTGCAATGAGCATTATATCCCTATACCTTTTTATTTATTTTTATTTATTTTGTTGAGGCAGAATCTCACTAAGTCCCTAAATTGCCCAGGCTGGGCCCAAATTTGTAATCCTCTTCGTGTTGTGGAGGATGAAACTTAGGTACAAGGGATTACAGGCCTGCACTGCCATACCCAACAATTTCAGTCATTTAAAGGGACTTTTTTCCTTTTGGGCGTTCGGCTGGGGGTGGTAGAGAAAAAACAGGGCCGCATGCATGCCACGTAAGAGCTGTACCACTTAATGGGACTTTTAAGTGCTTGCATTTCGAGTCTTTCGTAAAGAAAAAGAAGTCTAGAGATTGCGGATATAGCCACAATACAGCTGCTTGCCTAGCATGTATGAGGCCCTGGGTTAAGCCCTGGTACCACAGGGAAAAAAGGGTGGGGAGTGGGGAGAAAACGAAGTTTTGGCTAGTCATGGGTGTTACCTTTTTAACTTGTAGACTAAAGAACTCACTAATTTTAAACATTTGCCATTCTCCCCCTTAACCAAGTCCAATCAGAATTGAATTCCCTTTTATTAAATTGTCTTGCTAAATTTAAAGGCCACTTTTTCCATCTACCCTCCTAAATTACATTAGACTTTTTTGTTGTTGTTGTGGAGGATGAAACTTAGGTCCTAATCCCTACTAGGCAAGCACTTTAACCACGAGGGTAGACCACACCCACTCTTTCTAGACTTTTTAATACCATGCTCTCAAAGTTGCTCTCTTATGTCATTGATGGTTTTTCTTTTTCTTTTTCTTTTGTGTAGCACGGGAGGAGTGAAGCCAGAGCCTTTATATTAAGCTATATCCCCAGCCCATTTTAAATTTTCTTTTTGGGGGGAACAGGTTCTCATTAAGTTGCTAAAATATCCAGACTGGGCTCAAACTTAAGAATCTCCTGTCTCAGCCTCCCAGAGAGCTGGATTATGGACAAGAACAACCATGTCTGAGCCAGATACTTCTTGCTTTTCCCACACTCCCACACAACTCAATCTACCTGAGTACACTGGCTCTACCTCTAACTAAACACATCCCAGATGTGTCCACATCTCCAGTTTCACTGAAATCAAGTCTTCCATTTATCTGATTAAAGCTAAAAATTCAGAACAGTGTCATCTGACCTGATAAAATTTTCCACCTACTACTTTTTAGTGAGTCTTATTTCTAGAAACAAAAAGACCAACAACAAGCACTTAATGGTATTTCCTCCATACCAATTGAACAAAACCTCAGTTGTTAAAAATTTCAAGCATTTATTAAGCACCCTCTGTGTGGTAAGACATTAAGGATAGAAGTTTTGATTCCTTTAAAGCTCCCAATCAGAAAAGGAGATACGTAATTACTGAACCATAGTATACTAAATATCATGTGTAAGTAAGATATATCAAAGTGCTATGAAATATATGATTACATATGAACAATGTGGACTAGGAACTATTTTACCTGTAGTAAAGTGACTGAGAATGAAAAGTATAATACAAAAGAACAGAAGATCCTGCTAAGAATACCAGTAACCAAGCACACTGAATCTTTGAGGACCGTTCCTGAAAAATAAACAATTTTATAATTTGTTACTTTGAATTATGCCAGAATTTCAAACATGATTAAACTTTGAATTATGATGACTTTAGTTTTTTCTAAATCTTAATAAAAATACAGAATGTTAAACTATCACCACCATAGTCACTCTGTCCTATATATCTGTATATCCTTAGTGAACAAAACAGTATTTTTTTTTTTTAAGTTTTTGTTTTCCTGGGGATGGAACCCAGGGCCTCTGCACTCTTCCACATCCTCAGCCCATTTTTTGAGAGGGTCTTGCTAAGCACTAAATTGCCTAAGTTGGGCTCGAATTTACAGTCCTCCTATTTCAGCCTTCCAGGCTGCTGGGTTTACAAGCCTGTGCTACCAGGCCTGGCCAGAACTCTTATATTTTGAACAAACTGTAAAAATACAAGTTTCTTCACTGTATGAAAAATATGACCTATGTTTCAAAGAAGCCAAATCTACAAGCTGATATAAGAACCTATCCAAAACAGGCTTACCTCTCAGCCACAGTGCCTCCCCGCCTTTTTTTTTTTTTTTTTTTAATGGAGACAGGGTCTTTCTCTACAGCCCAGGCTGGTCCTGAACTCACTATGGGGCCAAGGCTGATCTTGGACTCCCACCACGCCCAGCTTATGTGGTGCTGGGAAATTGAACTCAGGTACTTAGTCCTTGATGTAGTGCTTGCTAGGCAAGCAATTTAACTGCTGAGCTATTCCTCCAGCCCCTCAGCTCCCTTTTTTTGTTCTTCTTCCACAAAACAATTTCAAAAATGCAGTCAGTTTATAAAATACTTAGTTCTATTTTCCTCTACTCTCTATTTAAGTACTGGGAATTAAACCCAAGGCCTTGGTGTGTACTAGTCAAATGCTTTACCACTGAAGTACATTCCAGACCTTTTATTCTGAGACAGGTTCTTACTAAGTTGCCCAGGCTGGTTTCAAACTTGTAATGTTCTTGCCTCAGTCTCCCAAATATTACTGGTACATGCTGTTGTGCCCAGCTTATCTTTAATATCTTAAAATCAGGTACAGCATCCTGATTTGAAAACTGGAAATGTCAAGTGTTCCAAAATCCAAAATTATCTGAGCACCTACCTGAAGCCCAAATTGGAAAATTCAACACCTGATCTCAGGTCAAAATGAAAACACAAATGCACAATGAACATATGAAATTATTTTTGGGCTATATGAAGAGGAGTATATTCAGCATGAGTTCTGTGTTTAGACTTGCATCCTATTCCCAACATATCTTATTATGTAGAAGCATATATTTATAGATTCCAAACTGAAAAAAGTCTGTAATACTTCAGGTATGAAAAATTTCAGACAGAGGATACTCAACTTGTTTTAGTTTCAAATCATGAACTGAATTGTTTTGATAGGTTCTACTATAAATTTCTAAGTCATAATGCATGAGTACTTTACAAAAGATTTTGCTCTTCCCTTTAAAGTGGCATTAGCCTGGTATGGTACATACCTATAATTTCAACACTCTTGGGAGTGTCTGAGCAAGTTTGCAAGTTTGAGCCCTCCCTGGTCAACTCTGTGACTTAGCCAGACCCTATCTCAAAATTAAAAAACAACATCAGCTGGGGATCTGGAGTAAATCCATGGCACTGCAATAATTAATTAATTAATTAAGAAGCCTTAAGGTAAATTTCACAATTCTTATTTTTTCCTTTTTTTTTTTTTTTTTTTTTTTGGAGACAGGTTCTTACTCTGTAGCCCAGCCTGGCCTTGGACTCAGGACATTCCACCTGCCTCAGCCTCCCAGTGCTGGGATTATAGGAGTGTGCTGCAACACCCAGCTTTATGTGGTGCTGGGGAACTGAACTCAGGGCCTTGCGCTTGTAAGGCAAACGCTTTAACCACTGTGCCATTCCTTCAGCACCTCTTATTTTTCTTAATGATTTTTATGACTAGGATTATGTTTTACATTGTGTGTGTGTGTGTGTGTTTTTCTTGGTAGTACTAGGGATTAACTCCAGGGCCTTCACACTTAACTACACCACCAACCCTTTGTTTTACATTTTGAGGCAGGATCTCACTAAGTCACTAAGTTTCCCTGCCTAGACTTAAACTTTTTTCAGTCAGGTTCTTGCTCACTATGTAGCCAGGCCAGGCTAACATGCAACAATCCTTCTGCCTCCAGCTCAGGAGTGCTAAGATTACAGGCGTGTGCCACCACACCATTTATGTGGTGCTGGGAAATCAAACTTACGGCTTTAGCTACAAGTGCCTTAACCACTGAACTATTCCTCCAGCCTGGACTTGAACTTTCAATCCTCTGCCTCAGCTTGGCATTATAGACATTTACCATCATGCTGAGCTAGGAAAACTTCTTAAGCTTTTCTTTTACAGACCTAAACAGTTAGATACCTATTTATTTAATGCTACATCTTATTCACTTATTTTAAATTTTATAATCAATCACCTAGAGTTTTTAATTACTTGTATTACATTCAAACTACCTCATAAACATGAAGACACCTGCCAAGCAGACCAAATAGTCTAAGCTTTTGGATCTTTCTGTTCTTTGTTTATCATGAACCAGACATGCACAGAAGGTAAGGTGACGCTAGTCAGCATGAGGACAGATCATTTGTCTCAGGTCATTTAGGCAACAAAACTATGTATCGCATGGGTATTAAAACATATCCTGTTCCTATTTCTCTCAAAATTATTTCTGTATAGTTCTATAGAAAGTTAAGTGTTTTAGTTGCTTGTTATACTTACTCTTAGAAAAACCTGATTTACAATGCTTTTGTTTGCATACATAAAAGTTGTTAGCAGCCCAATTCCAAGAGAAATGCCTGTTAGAAAATAAGTTCCAGTTAATTAAAAGAACAAACCCCAAAGGGAATTATATAAGCTAATCACATGAATTAAAAGGAATCATAAACTTTAAAAAGCTAACAGAAAATTAACAGAAATGCATAGGTTAAAGTATATTACCATTAATGAAAGAAAATTGACTGATTTTAACAATTAAGTCAATGCTTTGTTCTGCCCTACCTGTTATGTGATGCATGACAAGTTTGACACCCAGAATCAAAATATATGGAAGACTTTTGTGCAACCATTTGAAGAGATAGTGGAATTCTGAGAAGGAGCCGCTTCCTGGCTCCCCAGGCTCCATGGCAGTGTCAGCAGGCTCTCTTGCTTCTCTGTGGGAGTGACTCTGGAAACGGCTATGTATGCATCCATGAGTGCAGCTATGGACCCCTGACCTTGTATTTCTGGAGCTTGGGTTTTCAACATATTCTTTAGGTATAGAGTTTATCTGAATATGAACATCTCTAGAATGAAGACAAGAACCTTCTGCCAGACTTTTTGTATGGACACACGGGGAGGCTGAGGCATCCTCAGCACTTGTAGCTCCCGGAGGACAGTGCAGCTGGTTACAGTTGGCTTGCATGGCCCTTGAATACTTTTGCTCTGATCCAGAATTCTCTGCTTCAGGGCTCTGTCTCCTGAAAGTAAATAAATAAATAAAAAGCAGAAGATTCCAAGTGAACATATAGTCAGTAGATGTCTTGCTTTCTATTTACTAAAGGAGTGGCTGATAGGCAGAGCACATGAATTTTCAAGTTATCTATTCCTTATTACTAGACGCCCCCCTTCCCTTAATGCCAAGGTTCTGTTGCCCTTCTGCAAAACCACCACGAAGTACTGATGATGCCCAGCACACATTTATATGAATACTACCAATAATCCAGAATACTTTGGTACATTTACTCTGCACCCAACGGATGGTGTTTCAAAGGAAGAATGAGTCAGTATTTTTTAATGTTTGGAAATGCAAGAAAAAACGCATTAAATCTCAATGCCGCCTTATAATCATAGGGATCTAATAAACATTTCAGTTTGATGACCAAAGTGACATACAACTTTCATTTTACACTGAAACAGCTTTCCGAAAGCTAATAATGTTTCAAATAATTAATTAATGGTACTACCAAGAATACTAATATTCCTCTCTCAAAAGAATGTTACCTACATACCTTTATTTTTTATTTTATTTTATTTTATTTATTTATTTGAGACAGCACCTCACTCTGTGGTCCAGGCTGGTCTTGAACTCACTTCGGAGCCCAGGCTGGTCTTGGACTCACGGCAATTCTCCTGCCTCAGCCTCCCGAGTGCTGGGATTACAGGCGTGCTCCACCACGCCCAGTTTATGTGGTGCTGGGGAATCGAACTAGGGTACTTCTTTAACCGCTGAGCCATTCCTCCAGCCCCCCTACATAACTTTAAAATAGGATTATTTGGGGAGTCATCATGTAGTTGCTAGATGACGTTTTAGTCTGAGTAAGGTTACAGCTGGCCAGGAGGAAAAAAAAAAAAAAACATGCCTCCACCGGTGGTGGGTACTGCGGGCGCGGGGAGGCTCCTAAAATATCGATCCATTGTGGATCGCCTACGACGCGGGGGCCCGAGTTGGAATCCCGGGTGACGACGTGCAGAGCCTGTCCCACACTCCCGTGCTTTTCCCCGTTTCCCCGGCAGGAAGCTAGAGCTGACGCCAGGGCATATTCCAGGTCATTCTATTTTAAGCCCAGACATAAGTACTCTGTGCAGTTTTCTCGGTGACGGTTGGCCGAAGGCTTACGCCAAGGCTCCGAAGCCAGGGGTGCTGTGCTTTTAATTCCTCAAATGTCTGAAGAGAGACTGTGGCAAGCCAGTTCGTGTCTTTTCTATAAATAAAAGCACAGAACCTTCCCACCGTCCTCCAGGCACAGACGAGAAAAAGGAGAAAAAGAAAAGCAAGCTCGAACAACTCTTCCGGGATCCCCAGGTCAGCCCTCCGCCCACGTCCCAGCCTCCGGTGTCACAGGTATTCTCCGCAGAACCCCGCCAATGCGGCTCTCGCCACCGTCACCTCCTCCCACTGTCCCCAGGCCTGACCTCTCATGACCAGGAGCGGACGGAGACCTTGGCAGCAACCGCAAGAACTCCGGCGCCCGCCATCCACGGCCTGTCGGTCACAGCCATCCCTCCTCTCGATCCCCAGCAACCGTGGGCCGGCCGGCGGCGGCGCGCGCGCTCCCTAGACGTCCTCAAGCGCGCGCCCTAGTTCCGCCCCCGCGCGTTCTCTAGCTCCGCCCCTGCGCGTCCTAGCTCCGCCCCCGCGCGTCTTAGTTCCGCCTCCGCGCCACGACGGCGACAGGTGATGGCGGGGGCAGCGCCTTCGTGCTAGCTCGTGGTCGTCGGCGGTGCCCCGTTCTGCTAGCGTGTATACTGCGTGACTCCGAGATCATTAACACCTTGAAGCTAACAATGCGTAGGCTCTGGAACCTGCGTCTGGAGGCGGGTCCTGCGGTTGGCGGCGGTCCTAGCCCGGCCCGGTTCGTCCCCCCAGCTCCGCCCACCCCAGGCGTCTGGACTCCGGGTACGGAGCGTGGGGAGCCACGTTGGCGCGGGTTTGGCGCGTCTCCGGAAGAACGAGGCTGGGCGGGGTGAGGGCGCTGAAGTGTCTGGCGAGCCGTCGAGGTTTTAAATGCTGTGGTTGTCGTTAAAGCCCCGAAGTTTCACGGTCTGAAGTAGGCCGGTCAAAACCTGGGCTCACAAGTGCTGGAGAGTTGGCTTGGGGATAGAAGTTAATGTTAGAAACGCTGTCTTGGGGAGCTTCTGGGACACTGTCCTAGAAGTCGTTCTGTTGTTTCTAATGTTGTACAATGAAAGAGGAAAATTTTTCGCAGAAAGGGGAAAAAACCCTCCTTTTTTTGGATCCATAGCCTAAATATATTTTATGGTTCTAAATATATTCCTTGCTTGTCCCTGTAACCACCAGTAGGCTTTCCATTCCGAACTGCCAGCTACTTTCTACCTTTTGGTTTCACTTTGTATTTATAGAAATGGTATGGATTAAATGACAGCTTTCCCACAGTTCTTGAAATTAAATATCAAGTGGGAGGTGGGCTGAACTAACCTGGGTGAGGGTCTGTCTCAGTCTTCACTAGGGCAGAGAAGATTACAGTACCCATAAACATACTCAGCGGTGAATGCCTACAGAAAACTTTTTTTTTTTTCCACTAATTTAAAGCCATTCGCGGGGTTGGAGACGTAGGTAAGTGGTTAGAGCACCATCCTATCATGCTCAAGTCCCTGAATTCAAGTCTCCAATACCACATGAAATTCAGCTGAGTGTGAAGGCTCTGGGCTCAATCTCCAGTACAGAACAAAAGAAACAAAAAACATTAACTAGATTTGGTAGTGCAGGCCTGTAATTCCAGCACTCTGGGAGGCTGAGGCAGGAGAATCACAAGTTTAAGTCCACCCTGGATAATTTAGCAACTTAGCAAAACCCTGTTTGAAAATCAAAATCAAAAAATCCGTTAGGGTCGTAACTTAATGAGAAGGCCCTATGTTTCAGCACCACACAAAAATACATTTTTAAAAAGGCATATTGGGAGGGGTTTGGGGGCATAGCTCAGTGGTAAGTGCTTGTATAGCACATGGAAGACAGGGTTCAGTTCCTCAGTAATACATAAAAGTTAGCTGGACATGGTGGCATGTATCTATAATCCCAGCATACAGGGAACTGAGGCAGGAGAATTCTCAAAAGTTCAAGGCAGCCTCGGCGACATAGTGAATTCAGGACCAGCTTGAATAACAGAGCGAGGCCTTGTCTGGAAAAATAAAAATCAAAAAGGCGTATAGATCAGAAAGAAATCTTTCGGGCAGGAAGCATATCTCAGTGGTTAGTGCTTGCCTAGCATGAACAGGCCCATGTGTTTAATCTCCCAGCACCACATAAAAATTTGCCAGGCATACTGGTGCACACCTGTGATCCCAGCACTTGGGGGACTGAGGCAGGAGGATTGCAGTGAATTTGAGGTCAGCTTGCACTACATAGTTCAGGACTAGCCTCAACTTCAGCACAAGATCCTGTGTCAAAAAAGTCTGTATTCATAGACAGCTTCTACAAAAAAATCTACATGTAAGATCTTATGACTAATAATAAATAATCACTGTCTTTTAAAATCACAACTTTTGGGGCTGGAGGAAGGGCACAGCAGTTATGCCCTTAGTTTGATTCCCCAGCACCACATAAAGCTGGGCGTAGTGGCACACACCTGTTATCTCAGCACTCAGCACTGAGGAGGCTGAGGCAGGAGGATTGCCATGAGTCCAAGGCCAGCCTGGGCTACACCAGTGAGTTTAGTATCAGCCTGGACTACAAAACAAGATCCTGTCTCAAAAAATAAATAAATAAAAAGTATCTCCACGTCTATATGTTAAACTGTCAGCTGGATACCTGCCTGTTTGTCCTAGGAACTAATAAGATTGAGTATTTCTGAAGTTAAATTTGTTGATCTCCCAAATTTTGGTCTTTAAAAAAAGGAGGCTGGAGTAATAGTACAAGGGTTAGAGTGCTTGCCTAGCAAGTAAAAGGCCCTGAGTTCTGTTCCTCAGCACCACATAAACTGGGTGTGGTGGTGCATACCTGTAATCCTTGTACTCCTGAGGCTAAGGCAGGAGGATTGCTGTGAGGTTGAGGCCAGCCTGGGCTACATAGTGAGTTCAGGACCAGCCTGGATTACAGAATGAGACCCTGTCTCAAACAATAAAATAGACTGCAATTACCTATTCTGCTTGGCAACAAGCAATTTTTAAAAATATGTATAGCTTTCTAATATTGATTTATCCATCCACCCTCTTCCACACCACATCTAATTGGTCACTTTTTGTTATGAAACAAATTGCCCCACGTCTAAAGATTTAAAATAACTGTTTCTTGTAATTCTGTGTTGACTCATTGATTCTTCTAGCCTGAACCATCCCAGGTGGAGCTGGGTGACTTAGGAGGGGCTCATATGTATATCTGGGGCCATCAACTGGGAAGGCTGAGATAGGGAGAGCTGGGGCTTCTTTCCAAATAATACCTTATCTTCTAGGTGGCTAGCCAGGATTTGATCACATGGTAGCAAAAGAGCTGTAGCAATGGGAGCATTAAGTCCCAAGAGCAAAAGTTCTTTGAGCCTCTTCCAACATAACAGTTGCTAATACCTCAATGGCCAAATCCAGTCATGTGTATTAGTTTGGGAAGACTACTTAAGGGCATGGTGATACGTTGGTACAAACATTTGGTGTGAGTGCCGAGAATCCTTTTGATTCTATCTCCTTATAACTTCTTATTCTTCCTCTGGAATTTACTTCAGTGACAAGTTCAAGACCTCTCATTTCCACATGAACTACTTACAATTCTGTCCTAATTCAGCTTGGATTGCTAAACTCTGTTACACTGAAAATGTTCCGGAAAATACACACCTGATGATGTAACTGCCTAAAACTCAGTAGCTTTCCTTTGGCCATTAGAATTAACTCTTACATGAGACCTTCAAAGTCTCTGATTTCCTAGCTCCTGCTTAGCCTGTCTCATCTCTTTCAGTCATTGTCCTGTGTGCCCTACTCTCCTAAAAATGAAAAGTCCTTGGTACACGTATACCATGACTTTCCACTTAATTTAGTTTCAATCTGAACTATCCCATTCTTGATTTTGTCCTGGCAAATTTAATGTATTCTTCAGTCTTTTTTCTCAAATGTCACAAATTTAATGAAGTATATCTAGTCTGACAAAGTTGAAGATTTCTACTTTTATTTCCATTGCATCTCACCCAACCTTTAATTACATTGTTTACACACATACCCTTTAATTATTTGTTTGCAGACCCATCTAACTACCTACTTTACTGAGAAAGCTAAATCAGCAAAGGGGGAACTGGAGTCTGTGGGGGAAGGGGCACTGGAGCCTGAACCCAAGGCCTTCAAGTATTGTCATTTCCCCATTCTTTATTTTGAGACAGGGTCTCACTGAGTTGCTAAGCTACCCAGACTGGCTGAGTCTGGTAGCATAGACTTGTAATCATAACATTTTGGGAGGCTAATGCTGGAGGAACACAAGTTTGAGATCAGCCTCAATTAAAAAAAAATAGGTTCTTTCTCTGTATTCTAAGCTGATTCTGAACCCACTGTGTAGCCCAGGCTGGCCTTGAACTCACAGCAGTCCTTCTGCCTCAGCTTCTGAAGTAGCCTTTGCAATTTAATGACTTAGTGAGACCCTGACTCAACATAAAAATAAAAATAGGCTGGATTGTAGCTCTGTGTGAAGATCCTGGGTTCAGTCCCAAATACTATAAACAAACCAAACAAAATTGTCTAGACTCAAACTCGAGATCCTTCTGCCTGGGATTAGAGGCTTGTGTTACCAGACTGGCTCTGTGTTTAAGTTTTTGAAAACTTTTTTATATTGATTGTATCATTTTACATTCCCACCAACAGTGCACAAAGGTTCTAATTTCTCTGCGTCTTTGCCAATACCTATTATTTTTTGAATGTTTGAGAACTACCCAGCCTGATGGGCATGAGGCTATACCTTGTTGGCGTTGATTTATACTTTCCTAATGATGTGATGGTAGACATCTTTTCATATGTCTGTGGGTCATTTGTGTAGCTTCTTTGGAATACAGACATATGGCTATATGCCAGAGGTGCTAACAGCCTCCAGATCTAGAAGAAGGCCAGGGATGGACTCTCACAGAGCCTCCAAAGGTTTGCAGTCATGCTGACCTTCCTTCTAGACTCCAGATCTGAGAAAGCAGATTTCTGTTATTGTAAGTCCCTAGGCTTGTCATAATCTGACAGCATTCACAGAAGAACTAATTTTGTCTTGAAATTCCAATGCCATGGATCTTAGTTTATTTGGTAATGTCCCACAGGTCCCTGAGCCTGTGTTCATTTTCAGTACAGTAATAAATGCTTGGTTACCATTTCTTCATCCTAGAAGAGGATTTGTTTGTTTGTTGGTTGGTTGGTTGGTTGGTTGGGTTGGTTGGTTGGGTTGGTGGTTTTTGGTGCCAGGGATTGAACCCATGGCCTTGGCACTTTTCTATTTTTGGTTTTGAAACAAGGTTTCGCTAAGTTCCTAAATTGCTCTGATTGGGCTTAAATTTATGGCCCTTCTGCCTCCATCTCCCAAAGTGTTGGGGTTAAAAGCCTGCACCACTGGGCCTGGCTTTTTTTTTTTTTTTTTGAGACAGGATCTTACTAAATTACTAATGTTCCCAGGCTAGGATCAAACTCGTGATCCTCCGCCCTCAGCCTCCCAGAGTGCTAGGACTATGGACCTGTGAAACTGGGCCCAGTGAGAATAGGTACTTCTCAACTGCATGATGGTGCTCTCTTGTTGTTCTCCTGTTACTCTTATAATTGGGTCAGGACTCTACTTGGTCATTCACAGGGCTTTCCTTTTTTATTCTTTTTTTGTGGTATAGGGGATTGAATTTTAAGGCCTTTGCACTAAGCCTTTAAATTTTTTTAAAATTTATTTGAGACAGAGTCTTGCCACTTGCTCTGTTGTCCAGTCTGGATTCCAGCTTGCAATCCTCTTTCCTCTCTTCTCGCCCAGCTGTGACTCCTCCTGGCTCTGTATTACCTTGGCCTTGACTGGCTTCCTGTGAACATGAGTATTCATTGCCTTCCTTTGGTACTACGCATGATGCAGACAGTTGCCCCCTAAATATTTGAGGAGTAATTGCAAGTGTTAGTTTTTCATTTTAGAGATAATAAAATGGCATTATCTTTATTTAAAATGGTCTTTACTGGCTTGGAATAGGTATATTTTCAGTGTTATTCTAAGTTTCATTACAATATGAGCTATAATTAATCCTTATTTATAGAAATTATACTCGCTAATTCAGGAATGATAAATACATAGCAGTGTGTTGCCAGTTTACTTACTCATACTAATGGCAGATATTGACAGGTGATTTTGAAGTCATTCTGTGTGTGTGTCTCTCTCTGTGTGTGTGTGTGTGTGTGTGTGTGTTTGGTGCTAAGGATGGAAGTCAGTGCCTTCACACTGAACTACACCTGTAGCCCATTTTTATTTTTGATTTTGTGACGGTCTTGCTAAGTCGTTAAGTTACCCAGGCTAGACTCAAACTTGCAGGGCCCTTGCCTCAGCCTCCCAGAGTGCTGGGACTGCAGGTCGCTATCACTAGGTGCAACTCAGTGCTCTACTAGGCTCAACTCAAAGTCATTCTTGTTCAGCCTGGACTCAGCTTCCAGTTTCTTTCCATGCTTGCGTACATGGACGTACGTGTGTGTGTGTGTGTGTGTGTGTGTGTGTGTGTGTGTGTGTGTTTGCTGGGGATTGAACTCATGGCCTTTGTACTGAGCTAAATACCAGCCTTTTATTTTTTTCCTGACTAAGAACCTAAATTGCACAGGTTAGGCTCAAGCATACAGTCCTCCTGCCTCATTCTCTCAGAATGCTGGGGTTACAATTTTGTGCCACCACACCGGGCTGTCAGATTCCATCTTAACACAGAAGGCCAGATGTCCACTGTCAACCAGTAGAAGTTACACAAGATGGAAATATTTCAAATGAATATTTTAAAGAAATATGTCATTGGGCATTCTGGCTTAGTGTGAGCATTTTTAGTAAAATCAATCAGAAATTATGATACAGGCTTAAAGATATATATGTTAGGTGAATTTTCTCTCTCTTTTCAAGTAAAAGTGTCTTCTGTTTCTTTGCCTGTTTAGCTAAAATCCACACAAATTATGAAAGCAGATAATATTTTTTTTCTCTTTTTTTGAGACAGGATCTCTCTATTTAGTCCGGGCTGATTCTGAATTCACTATTTAGCCCAGGCTGGCCTAAAACAGCAATCCTCCTGCCTTAGTCTCCCAAGTGCATCACTACCTCCAGTGTATGTGGTGTGCTTCCAAGGCAAGTGGTTTTAACAGCTGTCCTATTCCTCCAGCCCAAAGCAGATATATTTCATATATAAAATGTATTTCTATCATGTAGCTGTCATTAACTTCCTGGAAAAGAAATACATGGATTCATTAGCCTATAATCAATGCATCTTTTTAAATGTATTTACAGTCAATCCTGAATTAATGCACTGCAGATAGAAAATTGTTGGAATTATTTTTAAATTTTAAAAAAAAAATTTGAGGCAGAGTCTTGCTAAGTCACCAAGTTGACTAAGTTTTAGCTTAAACCAATGATCTTGTTGCCTCAACCCCCCAGAATGTAGGGGTTTTCAGCATGTGTCACCATGCCCAGGTTGGAATTTTAAAATCAGCCATTATATCTACATACTTAGATATCAAGTGTCTTAGTTACTTTTTCATTGCTGGGTGTTTTAGTTTTTCATCACTATGACTCAGTACTCAAGTTCCACAATTTTAGGGGAGGAAATGTTTGTTTTATCTCATGGCTTCAGAAGGTCATAGTCCTTCACAGGTGGCCAGCAACAATGGAAGCACATAGCAGAGACAGGGGTGCAGGCTGGTCCTCATGGCACTGCAAACAGGAAGCCAAGTCAAGTCCAGTCCAGCCCAGGAAGCAAAGAAGTAGCATGTATATGCTTCCAGGTCTTATCTGCGTGATCTGCCCCTTCTGGGCCCAGGCTCAGCATTCCACCCCTTCCAGATTTAAGCCCCTACCATACATCTGGAATCCAACCTGCCACACACCCGTCCTCCACCGCACACCCATAGTTCATTCCTCCAGAGCAGGCCTTGTCTCCTAACAGCACATAGTTCTATAGACAATCTGTAACATCCAAATGCACGTTTGGGGAACATTCCAGATCCAAACTATAACAATCGAGGAAGTTCAAAAATCGAAATTAGTCACTTTATTTATTTATTTATTTATTTATTTATTTATTTTTGAGGCAGAGTCTTGCTCTGTAGTTCAGGTCTTAGACTCACTATATAGCCCAGGGTTACCTTGATCTCACAGCAATCCTCCTGCCTCAGACTCCCAAGTGTGGGAATTACAGTATGTGCCACCATGCCCAGCTTACTCCCTTTAGTATAGAAGAACTTTACAATAAGTTTTAGATATATGCTATGTCCAAAGGAAGCACTTGGTGTTTTGTATTTGACAGTGCTGAACAGGTAGTAGGAAGGGTCTATTAGATTAATGTCTTCCGAGATATTGTACTCTCCTTTCCAAATTCTCCTACTGTCTTCATTTTTAAAAAATTAAAAATATTTTTTGAAATGGGTCATCTTACTTTTCAATGCTGTGATAGAATACCCACCATTCACAACTTGAGGAAGGAGAGATTTATTTTTAGCTCATAGTTTCAGAAAATCTCAGTTCACTTATGGGCAGCTGGCTGTGGTGGATACACATGGCAGGATTGAAGCTGAAGAAAGAGTTCCTAACGGCATGGCAGAACAGAGCCAAGTCAGAGAGGAAGGGCAGAACCCGTACACACCCCTCCAGGTTAAGCCCCAAGCATCTGGCCTTACCTCCCAGCAGTGTGTAGTATCCATAGGTACAGGAGGCTTTTGGAGGACACTCCAGATCCCAACCAGAGGGTCTTGTGCTGTAATCCAGGGTGGTCCTGGACTCACTATGTAGCTCAAGATGGCCTCAAACTCATGGAAATCCTCCTGTCTCAGTCTCCTAAATGCTGGGATTATAAGTGTGTGGCACCATGCCCAGCTAATTTTTATGTGGTGGTAGGGAGTGGAACCCAGGGTCTTGTGCATGCTAGGCAAGTGTGAACTACACTTCCTGTCCTACTCTTTTTTGTTGTTGCTGTTGAAACAGGGTCTCACTGTGTAGCCAGACTGGCCTCACACTTGCAATCCTTCTGCCTCGGCTTCCTAAATGGTGAGATTACAGACGTGCACCAACATGCCTGACTTCCTCAGAGCTCTGGATATACAGAAACATTATTGAAAGCATAGCTGTGATGCCCGAGATCCTGTCAGTTTATCTTGAACACATTATTTAACTTCATTCTGTCTTGGTTTCCATATCTTGGTGAGTTGTAGTGAAGAATTTGTATTTATCTTTTTATTTATTTGCAGTGCTAAAGATCAAGCCCAGAAGCCTAACACATGCTGGGCAAGCACTCTACCAGTGATCCAAGAATTTTTATGAATTTTTATAATTATGAGAAATACACATACACCCACATTCTTTTTCCCCCTGTGGTACTGGGGTTGAATGTTGGGACTTTAAACTATATCCTCAACTCTTTTTTATTTATGATTTTGAAACACGGTCTTACTAAGGCTTAAGTTGCCCAGACTGGGCTTAAACCTGTGATTCTGCCTCAGCCTCCTAGAGTGCTGGGATTACAGGCCTGGGCCGCCTCATCAAGGCTACACAGCCACATGCATATGCACAAGTGTATGTGTGTATATGTGTACACACACTCATATAAAGCATTTAGAACAGTATAAAGACATGGTGAGTGTGATACATATAAATTATGTTTACAAATTTAATACCATTCCTCAAAAGCTTACCATTGCAGATTTTTCTCATGAAGCATTAAATTCTTTTAAAATGTTCAATCATAATTCCATAAATTTTATTTCTTTGTGTAAGCAGGTTTCTTACAAAAAGAGCAGTTTGCTCAAGAAAATAACATCTAATTTGTTCAGATCCAGGAAAGACCAATTTGAAAATCTTTTAAAATGTTACTCAGGCCAGCCTCTGTAGTACAGGCCTGTCAGCTCTGTGGGAGGCTGAGGCAGGAGAATCACAACTCCAAGCTCAGCCTGGGTAATTCAGCTGGGGGTATGGCTCAGTTTGAAGGCTCTGGGCCCAGTCCCCATTAGCACACATACAGTATCGATACACTGAGGCCATATAATGGCTTCTTCATGAAATGACTGAATGAATTTATGAACATAGCTATTGCTTTTTTTACCCACAAATTGATTTAAATTTAATATCCTCCCACAATGGAAAATGATTTACAATAAAAACTAGAAGCAGTCAAAAAATGGAAACAAGATGTCATTTCTTTTTACTATCTAGCAGATTTACCATATGTTTTAAAATGTTTGGCCATCTACAGTAGAGGAAACAAAATGCTTTTTAAGATAGTGTAACACTTTAAACTATTTTTACTGTCAAATTCTCCCTCCCTTATGAGCACATTCATCTTGCTGAGCAAAGGTTTATTTAAGCTCTACTTACACTGATGTTGTTTTTAGCTCATTTCCTTTTTAAAAAAGCAATTGGTGAGTTTATTTCCCATTTTAGCTGTTATAATACAATATAAAAGGCATTTCTGTTTTGGCCTTTAGTATAGTATTATGGAAAGCCATGAAACTCGCAGCCGAATGTAAGACAGTATAAATTAAAAATGGCTGCTGTTTCTTCGGCAGCAGTTGCTGCCCTTGCGGTTGGTTCTCTCCCCATCCCCACCCCTTGCTATGGCTCGAACCTGAAGGTCACCCCTTGAACCAGATGACGGCAAATCCCAAGTGAGTGTTTTTTAAAATAACAGCTTTATTATTCACATAGCATCAAATTCACCCTGTAAAGTTTGCAATTCAGGAGGCTTTAGGATTATGTTGATAATCATATCATCATTCTAAATTTAGAATGATTGCTTTGCATCAAAAAGAAACTCGTTACTCACAGGCAGTCACTCTCTGTTGTCCCATTCCCGCGGGCACTGGTAGCCACTAGACCTACTTTCCATTGATTTATCCATTTTATTTATTTGTTTGTTTGTTGGTTTGAGACAGGGTCTTGTTCTGTTGTCCAGGCTGATCCTGAACTCACCATGTAGTTCAGGCTGGCCTCATACTCACGGCAATCCTTCTGCCTCACCCCCTCACCCCCCAGGAATTATAGGTGTGTGCCACCACGCCAGGTGAACTCAGGGCCTTGCAGTTGCTACGTAAATACTGTAACCTCTAACCACTGAACTATGCCTCCCAAGTCTTTCTTTTTTGGGGGCAGAATCTTGCTCTATAGTCGTGGCTGATTCTGAACTCACTGTGTAGCCCAAACTAGCCTTGATTTCACAATACTTATGCCTCAGTCTCTGGGTATCTAGAATTGCGGGTGTGTCCATTTTATGGAAATGGAATCATAAATACATGATCTTTATGCCTGGATTCTTTCACATAGAAATTATTATTGTTTTTTTCTTGTTGTATTTATGTTGAAGCATGTGTCAGTACTTCATTTTTATTGTCAAATCATTTTCTCTTTATAGGCACACTACAGTTTATTCATTCTTCAGAGATAATAGGCATTTGGGTAGTTTCTTGCTTGTCAAGTCCCTGAAGGAAGGAATGAAGCAGCATGTATCATTACAGGTCCATGCCAGTGATCCACCCCTCTGGGTCCAGCCTCAGTGTTCTGCCCCTTCCAGGTTTAGGACCCCACCACACACCTATAATTAAATCCACACACTCATAATCCACCCCTCCTGACCAGGCCCCAATTTCCTAACAGCACATGGTTCCATAAATAATCCATAACATCCAAATACAAGAGACTTTTGGGGGACATCCCAGATCCATACCACAATATACTTTTTAATGATCTCTATGATATAAATGTCTGTGCTTCTGCCAACATTATATTGTTTTACTTACCACAGCCTCATTTTAATTTTAACATATGGTAAGACAAATCCTCATTTTCTGACCTTCCTTTTCCACAATTCTTAATTATTCTTTTTTTTTTTTTTTTTTGAAACAGAGTCTTGCTCTGTAGCCCAGGCTGGTCCTGAACTCACTATGGAGCCCAGGCTGGCCTTGGACTCACAACAATTCTGCTGCCTCAGCCTCCTGAATGCTGGGATTACAGGTGTTTGCCACCATGCCCAGTTTATGTGGTGCTGGGGAATCAACTCAGGTACTTAGTGCTTGCTAGGCAAGCACTTTAACCACTGAACCATTCCTGCAGCCCCACTTCATTATTCTTATTAATCTTGCCTATGAACATGTAAAATCTTCATTAACAGAAAAGAGTTATTGCCCAGGATTTTTTTGGCATTCTGTTTTGAGAAAGGGCCTTGCTGTGTTGTCAAGGCTGACCTGAAGCCTGTGATCATCCTACCTCAGCCTCCCAAGCTCGGATTCATGGAGTATACCACCATACCGTACTACTGCTTAGTTTTGTAAAAGTCGTACTGATTGGAATTGCATGTTAATCTACGAGGAACTGGTAACTTCATCTTCTAATTCAAGTACAAATTGTTTCTCTTTCTCCCCACCCCCCTTTTTTTTTGAGACAGGGTCTTGCTCTGTAGCCCAGGCTGGTCCTGAACTTATGATGGAGCCCAGGCTCTCTTTGGACTCGTGGCAGTCCTCCTGCCTCAGCCTCCCAGCTGCTGGGATTACAGGCATGTACCACCATGTCCAGTTTATGTGATGCTGGGGAATCAAACCCAAGGCCTTGCACATACTAGGTAAGCAGTTTAACCGCTATGCCATTCCTCTAGCCCCTCTCTTTTTTTTTGATGTATTATTTTTATGTCTTCTGAAAGTCTAAGTCTTTGCTTTTTTTTCAGTAGTGATGATGGAACACAGGATCTTCTTTCTGAGCAATATCTTTAGCCCCTTTTATTATTGCTTTGAGATAGGGTCTCACTAAGTTGCTAAGTTGCCCAGGCTGGGCTCGAACTTGCAGTTGTCTTGCCTCAGCCTCCCAAAGTGCTGGGATTACAGAGCTGTGCCACTGGACCTGGCTGCATCTTTAAAAAAATGTTTTGCGACAGTCTCACTCTGTAGCTAAGTCTCTGATTTTTATGTAGACAAGTTTATAAAAAAATATTTTCCCTTATAACTTCTGGGTTTGGTAACACATATTTAAAAAGGTCTTTTTTATTGCAATAATATAAAATGTTTCCTTTAGTACTTTTATGATTTCTAATTTTATCTTAAAATTTGAATATGTATGTAGTTCCTTTTTAAAAATTATTTACATATTTTGTCCTTTTCTTATTCTATTCCATAACCCCCCCACCTCTCCAAAAAGTCTATCTTCTTATTTTCTTCCATCTCTCTCTCTTTTTTATGTTTTTTTTTTCTCATACTAGAGAAACCATACTATATTTCCTTCTGTACCTGATTCTTTTTGGTAAACATAATGGTCTCAAGGTTTATCCATTTTTCTACAAATGACTCAAATTTGTCTTTCTTCATGGCAAAGTAATATATATATTTCTCACATTTTTTTTATCCACTCATCTGTGGTTGGGCATATTGGCTTCTTCCAAGAATGATTGCAGAGTCCCTTAGAATCAGCACAGATGCTGAGTTTATGTGAATACCCAAGGTTATTGGAGTGTGGTTTCAGGGAAATTTAGCAGGTGAAAACTCTGGCTTCTGCCAGAAGAATTATTGCTCCAGGTTAGCTAGTCCAGTACAGCCGGTCTGGCTTCTTGGCTACTAGTAACATGGCCAGCTATGCCTTGCTGAGAGAAAGGAGAATAGGCTAGACTCCTTAGCTGATGTAATCATGTCTTCCCACTTTTTAAATTCATTTTTCTATTTATTTTTGAGACAGAGTCTCCCTCTGTAGTTCAGGCTGGTCTTGAACCCATTATATGTAGAACCACCAAGCCCTGGTAATTATTATGTGGTGCTGGGGAATCAGTCTCATGGCCCTGCACATGATAGGCAAGTGCTTTAACCACTGAGCTATACCTCCAGCCCAAGAATATTAAAAAAAAAAAAAAAACCACCATCAGAACCTCACTCTCATATATTTTCTACAGGCAAAGCAATCCCTAAAATATGTGCTTGGAATCCAAGGTTTGTCATATAAACATTTGAATAACACAGAACTTTTTCAAATGTGTGGTTACATATGCCATGTTATTAGATCTTCACAGCCACTCTCCTGAGTGCATCAGTTATTACTACATTATTTTATAGGAAGTAAGCCTTTTTTGGCTTTGCTTTAGTAGTTATGAGTTCCTCTAATTTGTCATTCCAATCCTAGCGCACAGTGGGGAAAACTCTTTGTTGAATGAATTCTATTTAAAATCAGAATGGAATTTTGTAATTTTGATTTTTTTGTATGGTCTAAAAATGATACTAAAAGTGATATTCTCTTTTGGCCTTCTCCAGTGAAGTCGTTTTGAGTATGAGGATCTCTCCTTACAATAATTGAAGGAAGTAAGTTTTTATTTGGAAAAACTGAGGTAGAACTGGCCCTTGAACTGGGGCCAGTCTGCTCAAAAAAAACATGATGTCATGCTATCATGTATTATAATTAATGACTTAGCTTCCTATGTTTTTTATTCGAGTATATGATTAGTCATAATGATAAAATAACATTATAATGAAATCTTGTCTTGGAAGTTTGAAGGCAAAAGACCCTTTAGGTCATTAAATTTTAAACCAAAGCTATTTCATCGCTTTAGAATAAAATTTGGCATATGGGAAGTCTGATAGTGAGCTCAGAATGATTAAATATGCTCTTTAGCTTACTGCCTGTGATTTTGGAATCAATCATAAGTGGAAAAATAAAGACATTGATTGTACTGCTTACTTTTCACATAATAAAGCATTACAACAAAAGCACACATGAGGGCGCTCTAAGCAGTTAGAAACTAGGCATGCATAATTTTTTTCTTTTTTTTTTTTTTCCCTAGGAATTAGGTTAGTATGAAGTCCAAACCAATACTATAGTTTCACAGATGGAAAAATTGAGGTCCAAAGAGATTATAACTCTACATTGCCTTATTTTTAGAGTAAATATATTAGGTGCTAATATTTTTAAAAGATCGTGCAGCAATCCCTTGTCAGTGAATTTATGTTGTAGAATTTTGACCCTCATTCTGTCTACTCTTTATTTAAAATCTTTACTCATAGCATAATATAATTTATTTTCAATCTTGAATGGGCTTTGTGAGATTTAGGAAGAGGACTATAGATGTGGCTCAGAGGTGGAGCTTGTGCCTTGTGCATGCAAAACCCTGAGTACAAAAACAAAAACAAAAGCAACAACCTAAAAAACAAAGTAGCATGGAATTTTTTTTTTTTTTTCACTTTTTAGTCCAGGCTAGTCCTGAGCTCACTATGGAGACCCGGCACCTTGCACTCACAGCAATCCTCCTGCCTCAGCCTCCAAAGTGCTGGGATTACACGTGTGCACCACCTGCCCAACTTATGTGCGGCTGGGGGAACCGAATTCAGGACCTTGAGCTTGCTAGGCAAGTGCTCTGACTACTGTACTATTCCTTTAGCCCTGGCAAGGGGATTTTAAATCAAAAATGAAAAATGAACTGGGTTTGGTAGCTGTAATACCAGCTATAATACCATTCTGGGAGGCTGAGACAGGAGGATTGGAAGTTCATGCTCAGTCTGGGCAATTCAGTGACTTAGTGATATTCTGTTTCAGAAAATAAAAGGCTGGGGATGCAGTTTAGTGCAAAGGACCTGGGTTCCATCCCCTATACTGCCAAATGAGTAAATAGCCAACCAACTAAACACACACACACACACACACACACACACACACACACACACACACACACACAGCACCTCCCCCCTACCCCCCGAAACAAAAACCCCTCACAAACACTAAAAGTAAACAAGTAAAATTTTTGATAGTGTGCATATGACTTTATGGGATCTGCCCTGCCTACAGCTCTGTTCTCATCTCTTTGTTGTTGTTGGAACAGGGTCTCACTGTATTGCCCAGGCTGTCCTCACACTCCTGGCTGAAGGGATCCTCCTGCCTCAGCCACTGGAGGAGCTAGGACTTGTCCTCCCCTCCTATTCCTCCCTCTAAGCCATCCTGTGTTGGCCACACTGACCTTTTTGCACTTCAACCATGAACAGCTTCTCTCTGGAACAGCACTAATGTACTTCTGTCCCCTTCCTCTGGAACTTTCTTATTATTTTAACTTTTTTCTTTCACGTTTGGAGTGAGAACTAGACGACAGCGGGGACTCCATTTCTCGTGTTGAATAAGGGTCTCAATGGAAAGCAGATGGTATGCTCAAAATTATTCAGGGGCATTTCATACAAATGGAAGCATGTAATCTTGGTTCATCTATGCTGACTCATGTATCGGTGCTACTTCTTTTTACTTATTTATTTATTTATATTTGAATATTTGCGACAAGTTCCTGCTATATTGTCCAGGTTGATCTTGAACAAACCTGGGCTCAAGTGATCTCCCTGCCTCAGCCTCCTCATTAGCTGGGACTATAGGCACATCCACCACCTCTTCCTTCCCCCCACTCTTCTTCTGCTGCGGACTAACCCCATGGCCTCATGTTGCCAAGTGTGAGCTATTCCACTGAACTATATACTTCTGGTCTCTATGTTTTTTAAAAACTATGTTCATACATAGAGCCACCATATCTATAGGTAGAAAAAATATTTAGAAATATTTACTGTGTTATTGGTAACCGTAACCTTGGGGAAATAATTTTATGAGAAGCCTTCATTTTAAGAAATTTATATTTACCCCTTAACATTTTTTAATTTTAAAATTTATTTACATATCACATCCCTTTTCCCTTCATATTCTGTCACTCCCCTACACTTTCCCTCTTCACAAAGTCCATCTTTGTATTTCTTTCATATCTCTTACACTTTTTATGGTTTGTTTTTCTCATATTAGAGCAACCACATTATATTTATGGGTCTGATTTACTTTCTGGGTCAGATTCATTTCATTAAGCATAATGGCCTCAAGATGCATCTGTTTTCCTACTTATGAATAAAATTAATCATTCTTTATGGCAGAGTAGTAATCCATTGTGTGTATATACCACATCTTCTCTATCCAGTCCTCTGTACTTGGGCACATTGTCTTCTTCCAAGTTTTCGCTAATATAAATTGTGCTTCTGTAAACATGAGTGTGCACGAATATACTGTCATTATAGTAGGATGACTTTAACTCTTTCGGGAAGATAATCAGAAGAGGTGTAGCTGGGTCAAATGGAATATTGATTTTCAGTTTTCTGAGGACTCTCCACACTGCTTTCCATAATGGCTGTACCAGTTTACAGTGTATAGGAGTGCATCTGTTTCCCTGCAGCCTTTCCAGTATTTGTTCTTCTCTGAGTTTTTAATACTAGCCATTTTTACTAGAGTTATATGGAACCTCAGGGTTGTTTTAATTTGCATTTCTCTGATGGCTAAAGATATTGAATTTTTTCATGCATTTTTGGCCATTCAGACTTCTTTTGAGAGCTGTCTATTCGTTTCAAGTTCTCATTTTTTGATTGGGTCCTGTATTTTGGAGGGTCTAGTTTTTTTTCAGTTTTTTGTGTATATTTGATAATAGTACTCAACCTGAGGAGTAGCTGGCAACAATTTGGGAAACCTTCATTTTTTACAAGTGTATTTCTATAAGGCTTGAATGTTTTGCTGTGAACAAGTATTTCTTTAGTAAGAAACAAAATGTAAGCTTGGTTTTCTGCCCTCATTGTAGGGCCAAGTTTAAAGTAATGAAGTAAAAATGACTTCTAATTCTACCCAATGCTTTCATGCTTTCCTTCTTTCTGAGATAGGGTCTTGTTATTTAGTGCACGCTAATTCTGAATTCACTATGTAGTCCAGGTTGCCCTCGAACTCATAGCAATCCTCCTGCCTCAGCCTCCTGAGAGCTGGTATTACAAGCATGAGCCACCATGTCTAGCTACCCTTATATGGTGCTGGGGAATCAAACTCAGGGCCTTGCACATGTTAAGCAAATATTTTAACCACGAAGCTACATCCCCAGCCCAGTGCTTTTACATCAAAATTTTCTCATCGATTGTATTAACACAACCAGATGCAAAAAGGTTTTGAAGACATTACCTAAACTTGTTTCCTTTTTAAAAATTAATACAAAGTTTACTGAGTTCCTAGAACACACAAATAAAAAGGTGGCTGAGTTACACAAGGCAGTAAAAGATGTGAAGGAATGTTTTGTTAGAGAAGTGGACAGTCTGAAGAAATCTAGATGATATCAAGGATATGAAAAATTCATTTGAAAGCAGGGTGTCTTAGTTACTTGTTTGTGTTGTGATATATTACCCAACAACCACAGTTAAGGGAGGAAAGATTATTTTAGCTCACAATTTCAGAAGGTCTCAGTCCATTCATGGGTAGCTGGCAGTGGGCAGGAAGGGGCTGGTCAAGAACAGCTGCTCACAGCATTGCAAGGGGGTGGCACAGTGGCCTCTCAAGACTTAAGAGCCATTAAAGACGTTTGCTCAAGTGTGGGGGCACTGGGACTGTCTGCCATGTGTGTGGGTGGGGTGTGTATCTGCATGCTTGTGTCCACATCTTGTTTAACACTTTCTTTTATCAACTTTAGTTAATAAGCCTTCTGCAAATAATTGCAATGGCTGCTTGCTTATATATAATTTTATATGTTACAAATTAACCTCAGAGATTGTAACAATAGTCCAGTCAGTTCACTTTGCTATTTACACAGTAGGACGTAGTTTGTGCAATCTCTGGGAATCCAGACCAGAGAGAAGTGTTAAAGAGCTGCTGGGTTTTCTTATGTCAGAGAGTCCCTTCTTCCTGGATTTTTATGTTTCAGTGGAAAAAATAATAAAATTACCATACCCTGCCCTTTCTGTGCCTTGAGGCAGAGTAACATGAGGGTTGATTACATCCACTCTTAGTTTGAAGCAAGCTCGTGGCAAGTGGCTCAGATCCCGGCTGTGTGACCTTGAGCAGTTAGTTCACCTATCTGTGCCTTGGTTCGCTCAGCCATAAAGTAACTTCTCCTCAGAAGGGAGGGCTGCTATAAAGATTAAATAAGGAAATAGGTGAACCCGCAGAAGCTGTGGGCAGAATAAATGGTGGCTAGTGGAAGGTTGCTGTTGTTTAATTTTCTTCAGAATTTTGAAACTGCCTGAGAGTCCACAAGCAGTGCTCCCCATTCCCGAAGTCTGCACGGAGTTTGTTTGTAATCACAGTAATCTGGATGTAGTGTGAAAGGGTCTGCTGGTTTGTTTTCAAATCAAAAAATTATGAAAGGTGCTCAAGGAAACAATGGAATGTGTGTGCATGTGTGTGTGTCCCCTGGTCCTCAGGATCTAACCCAGATTTTGTGCATACCAGGCAAGTGCCCTCCCCCTGAGATGTGTTCAGGGCCCTGAGGCGGATGCTGAAGTGGGGGAACCTCACTCCCCTGGGGTCGTTAGTGTCCCCTGCCTCAGGTGAAGGACAACACCAACTGAAAGCTTTTGAGTTATAAGAAAGGGCTTCTGAGTTTCCAGAATCCAAAGCCTAGAAGATTGATGGTGTGGAGCTAACACCGTGAGCAGTGGGTTTGGAAGGACAGATGAAGAGCTGGGCTATTTCTTGCGCTTGCTCATCAAGTGCCCATGGGCCAGCAATGCGTGACGTGGGAATGGTGTCCATGCATGTGTGCATGGAGAACTCAGGCAGCAGCCCTCAGGGAAAGCCCAGCTCTGTCCTCTCGCTGTGCCTTGGGCAAGAGAGCCTTCAGACCTGAAGAAACTCTAGGGTCAGGACCAGGAAGGGCCTCGGTACCCCTCAGGGTACCGAGCAGGAAAGAAGTGTTCAGCACTGCCGGCCTGTAGGAATGGCAACCAGAGGCCCCAGCATCATGTTTGCTGTGGAACTTAGGTGCAGCACAGGGGAGGCAGGAAGGGCGTTCTGCCCTCACTGCAATCGTTTCTGCCTCCAGGGAGAATGGGAGCTCAAAAGAGAAATCAAGCTGGGTCCACTGGAGGCTTGTAATCACAACATTCTGTGAGGCTGAGGCAGGAAAAACTATAGGTGGGACTGGAGGAATGGCTCAGCAGTTAAAGCACTTGCTTAGCAAGTGCCACATCAAGCACTAAGTACTCATGTTCAATTCCCAGCACCATATAAGTCAGGCATGGTGGTGCATGCCTGTAATCCTAGCATTCAGGAGGCTGAGGCAGTGGAATTGTCCTGAATCCAAGGCTAGCCTGGACTACATAGTGAGTTCAGGACCAGCCTGGGCTACAGAGCGAGACCCTGTCTCAAAAAAAAAAAAAATAAATAAAAGAAAGAGAAAAGAAAGAAAGTGTATTAGTTTGGGTTCTTTCAAAAGACAGAATTTACAGATTTTATCAAAAAAAGGTCTATTAGAAAGACTTACAAATCCAAGGATAGAGATGGTCCAAGATGGCTGCTCAGCTGCAAAGTAGATCTCCCGTCCGGGACTGCAGAATAGCAAGTGAGGTGAGTCTGCTGTAGATCTCAGGTGAAAAAGACTGAAGCCTGAAGATTGACAACTGAAGAACAGCAACGGGCAGACAGGCACAAGTTGAGACTGGAGTGATTCTGTGCTGATGATCTGCGATGTGTAGCAAGTTGGAATCCGTAGGCAACTGTGAAGGTGAGAGCTTTCCCAGAAGAAGGAGCTGTAACAATCTTCACTCTTCCTTCCTTTTATACCACTAGAGTTCCAGTTGGCTCTCCCACATCTGGACAGGTGCTCTTCTCTCACTGGCCAGCCCACAAATCACTCATGCTCTAATCCAGGCTGGTTCTCGATCCCCATTTTAGGGTGGTTGGCAAATCCTAATCCTAATGGAGGTATTGATATAATCCACACAAGTTGACATAATCCCTTCAGTGGACACAGAAAGAAAATAAACTATCGTTGCCTTTCTCACAACATGATTAGAAAAAGATTTCATTGTTTGTGAGGTTAAGCACATGTTAGATGGTGGGTAGCCATTTTAATCAAACCTCCATAGAATTTGTAGAATTAAAACCGTGGTTTGGTTTATACTTACCAAAGATGCATATACACATATGTGTGTGTGTGTGTGTGTGTGTATACATACATACTTGCTGAAATGCATGCTCCGGAGTATTCAAATCAGCACTGTTAGTAATGGTCAGATTATAGAAACTAATTAGGTGCTCATCATGAGCAGAATGGATGGCTGTGTTACGGCTTGCATGGATACAGTGGTATGACACAAGGAGGCGGAGCAAGTTAGGGCCACAGCAGAGCTGCACTTCACAGTCCTGAACTGACGGGGAGTCACTCATGAATGTACTGAAGCATTAGCCCATTTATATAAAGGATTAAGCTGGGTTTAGTGGTGCCCACCTGAAATCCCAGTACTTGGGAGGCTGAGGCAGGAGGATTGTCCTGAGTTTGAGGCCAACACTAAATAAGGAGTGTTCAGGACCAGCCTGGACCATAGAGCAAGACCCCTGTCTCTGAAAAAAGAAAAAAGAAAGCAGATAAAAGTAATTTTTCAAGTAGAAGTATGTGGCGTGGCTATCTTGGGGAGGTGGTCAAGTGACTACAGATGAAAGTGCGAGTGGCTTCCGGGAGCTGGTGACATTGTGTGTCTTGATTTGGTTGAGGATTATATGGACATGACCACTTCGTGATAATCCATTAAGCTGTGACACATGCCTTTTTAAAAACACTATGACTGGGGAGAGAGGAGAAAAAAATACTTTGTGTGTAGGAGGCGGGGGGGTGGGGGACGACGACTGATTCACTAATCCAGGGCCCTCCCACTGTGCTGGGCCTTAAACCCACTAAGTTGCCCATGTTGGCTCCAATTTGTGACCCTCCTACCTCAGCCTTCCAGTCAGCCTGTGCCACTGGGCCTGACTAAGAAATATGACTTGCTGGACCCTGTACTACAGGCCTATAATCCTAGCACTCTGGGCAGCTGAGGCAGGAGGATTGCAAATTTGAGCCCAGCCTGGGGAACTAGGCAACCTAATGAGCCCCTGTCTCTAATCAAAACTAAAAAAATGGGCTGGGACTGTAGCTTAGTATGAAGGCCCTAAACTTGATCCCCAAACCCGGGAAAACAAAGACAAACCCTTCCGCAAACTATGGCTATTATGCACATTTTCCATATGTAACTCAGTTGTGCAGTTTTCAGCTTATGGTTTGTCAAAAGCAGAACACATAAGGCATGAAAGGTAAGTCTTGAAAATGTCATCAAAATTGAAGTACTTTTTTTTTTATCCCCTTTACATTATAATGATAGTTTTCTTCTACTTAAAAAAATGAGAGATTGCTCAAAACAGGAGAACAATTTTGGAAAGACTCCTGAATCTGAAGGAAGACTACACTTTGGAATACCCAGTAGTTGAGATGATTTCCACGTATAGATACTAAATAGTCCAGACTTGCTGTAGGAAGATGGGCTTCCTCGAACCCCACCACAGCAGAGAATTCAGCATTCTGTGCAGCAGCAAAAACTTAGCACTCTAAATCTGGCTGGATTATGGATGGAGACTGGCATGTTAGATTTAGTACAACTGTAGAATTAATGCTAAAAACTCCCAGGCTGCACAGTTTTCCCATATGCTGCATAAAAATGCTATATAGTTTCTCACTCAGAAGCTGCTATATTAGGGTGCTGGCTGGTTTTATGCCTTCAACTTGCTTAATGTTTTCATTTATATACAATAGAGTTTTACACTACATCAGTCAAACAATCTATTGCAAAATAATTTACAGTAAAATCATAATAAATTTGTACAAAGTATTGATTTAGCATTAATTTTCCAACTGTGAAAGTCAACGAACCATAAATCTGCAAATAAATTGGTGAGGCAAGAGACATAAATGACAAAAAAAATTAGCCTCTGTGTTGTATATGGGCTTTTTAGATAGCTGTATGGGGAAAATATATGGGAGGTGCCTTCGTGAAACTTCAAATTAGTGACATAAAGATAACATAATGCACAAAGAAATAGACCATCTTACCAGCATTGTGAAGAAAACCACCCGAGAATCTGGCTCCCAGTTTTGACATCCTGGCGTCACGATCCCGGTGAATGATGCATCGCGGCGGAAAGGCATCTTCACACTCTCATGCTTCCAAAAATTTTTGGAGGCAAATCTATAGCACAATCTATTTAATTCTTGGAATATCATGTTTCTGTTTGTGTGCATATGTTTGAATATCTTTACTATTTTAAAAGCCCACATGGAAGACATCACCCTGGCAACATGCTTGTCCAAGCCCCCAGCATGCTTTGAATCTCTTCTACTCCACATTTGAGATGCAGTCAGCTGCCCCGCCAGGGTTTGATGGCGTTTGTGGTGGGACCTGACTACCCCCCAATACGCTACTGTCTGAGTTCTTACTGCCTTCACTGGTTACTTAGTTAGAAATGGTGATAACGCACGTGCGTGCCTCTGTGTGTGTGTGTGTGTGTGTGTGTGTGTGTGTGTGTGTGTGTGACTGGGGATTGAGCCCAGGGCCTTCCCATTGAGCTACATTCCCAGTCAATTTTATTTTTGGACTAATTTTTAAATTTCTGGTTTTTGTTTTTTTAAATTTTTTTGTCATTTTATTTATTTATAATATATATATATATATACATATACATATGCAATACATAATGTTTACATTGAATTTGAGTATTTTGTTCACAAAATTACAAATTGGTCAAAATTACAAAACCTTCCCCGCTCCCTTTTTGACCCCCCCATACCATCTCCCTCCCCCTGTCTATTACTGTCCCCCCATTTATTTCTGTGCAATAACTGTAATCTGGTTTTCTTATATTAGAGAAGCCATTTGATATTTAACCTTCTGTGTCTGACTCACTTCACTGGATATGACGGTCTTAAGTTGTGTCCACTTACATATGAAAGCCTCAAATCCATCTGTCTTTGTAGTCGAGTACATGTACCACAATTTATATATCCTGTTTATCTTTTCACTTTTCTAATTTAATTTACTTTTAAAATTCTTTAATTGGATGTATTTTTTCCTGTTTTTTCACATTATATCTTCCTTTTCTTTGTATAATCTTATTTTTTTCTCCCATTTTTCTCCTTCCCTGTCCCCTCTTTCTGTAAATGCCAGGGCATATACACTAAGCCACGTTCCCAGTTTATTTTTATTTGTGATCCCAAGACAGCATCTCACTAAGTGTCTAAATTGCCCAGACTGGGCTCAGACTTAAAAACTCCTGCCTCAGCCTCCCTAGAGTCCTGAGATGATAGGCCTGTACCATTGGGCCCGGCAAAGATTGTGACACCACTAGTAGTTCAGCCTCTATTTTTGTGAAATAAAACTTTTTCCTAAGACCACATTTACTTGGCTCTTTGCATCCCAGTTTAATGGTATCAACTGGGCAGAAGAGAGGCCAGACGAGAGTGAGTGGCGTAGTTATACCATTGCTATTGATTGGAAAAAATATAAATCCTCCATGTGACACATTTAACTGGCAGCTGCAGTCTTGATTAGATACTATTAGCATGGGAAGAAAAAAAGACCTGTGTTTTCTTTAGGAAAATGATGTCCTAAGCCTGTACATTTCCATCAGGAGTGCTGTGGCCTAACTGATTGGGTGAATGTTGCTCAGTTCACTGGGAGCTGGCTTCCGGAGTGGGTGACGGTGTCCCCGCGAGAGGGTGCGCAGAGGCATGGGTACAAGTCAGAGCCCCAGCCAAGTCTATTGTGAACCTTGGAGATTGTCACATGGATCCCGCTGTCGCCACTTGTTTGGTCTGCCGAGTTAGGCACTCTTCAGAGTGGAGCCCTGTGTGCTTGTGGCTCTGCTGGAAGCAGCTTTTGACTTGAAAAGGGGTAATAGACACTAAGAGGCGAGACCCAAACGCCCACTATGCTAGTTTATGTGGTTGCAAAAAAGGGTTAGGGGGTCCTAATGATCCTCACTTGTTGATTCCTCTAGTTGTTTTTACATTTTTATCTCTGCCACGGGAATTTCGATTCTTTTTTTTTTTTTCTTTGCCGTGTGTACGTAAAGAGTGATTTTTGCTGGGCCTGATACACGGGCCTGTAATCCCAGCATTCTGCTAGGCTGAGGCAGGAGGATCAGGAGTTTCAGCCCAGCCTAGACAACCTTAGCAACTTCACAGGACCCTGTCTTAAAATCCAAAATAGGAAACGAGTGGGGATGTATTATAGCTCTGTGTGAAGGCCCAGGGCTCCAGTCCTAGGACAGCAATAGAAAATCGTGACTTTCCCAAAAGTTCCTATGTAGGACATGCATAGTTGTGAAGTGTGTTCTGGAACTCTGCTCCTTTGTCATTCACTTGAGGAAGCACATCTGTGGGCTCAAAAGTGTGAGAGAGGAGAGCCACAGGCTGCAGGGGTTACTGCTCATGATAACGCATGTGTCCCTTCCCTTCTCACCTCAAGATGAGTGAAATGGGAACTGTGTAGGGGCCTCTGGGAGCTGTTGTCTGAGCCTTGGGAGCCAGTGAGGGCCTTGCAGGACCCTGAGCACTCAGTGCTTAGGCTGCAGGCGTCCCCCACTGCCTGTGCCTGTCAGAGCGAGAGAAGAGTTGAGGAGAGAGACACCGAGAAGCACAGACAGGTCTGATGGAACAGCTGTCTTCCACTGTGTCCCCACAAGAATGCAAGCGCTTCCCACTTCCACAGGCAGCCAGTAGAAAGCTACTACCAAGCCAGGAGGGAGGGCTACCTGCAGGAGAGCTACCTGAGATGATGGTCTCCCAGCACCAAAAGGCCGTGGGGTCTGTTAGTGGAAGGTGGGTCTGAGGTAGAAGACATGAAACCAAAAGTAGACCTCACCAAAGTGGGAGCAGAGGTACGAAGAAGCCTCTCCAATGAGCCACATAGTAGCCTCCAGAAGGAAAGAAAATCGGACAGCCACCTTACACAGGTGCCTGTGGCTGTCATGACAGGGAGATGCCCAGATCTCCATTCAAGAAAGCTCTTAAGAGCTGTGGAAGTACAGGTAGCTAGCTAGCAGCCTTTGCCTTCATCACCTATGCGGTTGCTTTTCCTGGGTAGCATCCCTTAGTCAAAGGCAGATGGCACCAGGAGTACCATGGCCTTCGCAGCCCAGCACAGGACTCCACTGGCGTGCAGTCCCTGCTCCAGAGCCTCAGCCAGCTGAGATGTCAGGTTCTCCCTGATGGACTCTGCCCCTGCCACCATGCCCTTCCGTTTCACAGGTTTTACCCCTGTTAACCTCCGTTCTGTCACAGCATTTGCTTCTTGCAGGACTTGAACATAACAGTATTCTTGGCCAGTTAACGTTAACCAGGGCAACCTACATCCATGCCCAATAGAAAAGCTCTGATATTCCTTTACCTCTCAGCCAGGGTCAGCAGCCACACAAAACCCAAAGAAGAGAGAGTAGAACTTAGAATTGGTGATACCGTGCATTTGTTGGCAAGAAGAGTAAGAAGAAGGCCTGGGGGAGTAGTTTTTGAATATCAGATTTCAGAGAAATAAACAGAAAAATTTCAGAGAGCAAAAGAACACATATAGCCAAGAAATCCTGGTCAGACCCACATGTGTACCATACACATGGGGGTTGGGCATTCACAGGTTTATGGTCACAAAGAGATTAACTAATGGAACAACCACAGCATAATATCCTTGACTACATTTCTTTGCTATTTAATATTTATTTATTTTATGCATTTTCAAGTACTAGGGATTGAATCCAAGGCCTACACATAGAGCTACTTTCCTAGCCCTTTTGATTTTGAGACAGGGTCTTGCTAAAATGCTAAATTGCTAAGTTGCCCCAGTCGGGCTAGAACTTATGATCCTCCTACCTCAGCCTCCTAGAGTGCTGGAATTATAGGTCTGTGTCATCATTATAGGCTCTTGAATTTTAATACTATAGAGAACACCTCTCTTAACATTATGAAAAATCTTTTTTCAAAACAACAGCTAATAAAATACTTAATGGGAAAACATACAAAAAATTTCCATTGAAATTGACAGCACAGTGGCTGAAGGAATGGTTCAGCGCTTAAAGCTCTTGCCTAGCAAATGCTACGTCAAGTGCTAAGTACCCAAGTTCAATTCCCCAGTACCACATAAGCCAGGCGTGGTGGCACATGCCTGTAATCCTAGCACTTGGGAGGCTGAGGCAGGAGGATTGCCCTGAGTCCAGGGCCAGTCTGGTCAACAGAGTGAAACCCTGTCTCAAAAAATATCGACAGCACAATAAAATGCCTACTAACTGTACTGTTACGTGATATTTACTATGGAAGTTCTCACTAAGGCACTGATACACAAAGCGGAAGTAGAATTCACGAACACATTATGACATAGTTACAAATAACATATTATGTAGGTCTGGAATAACTTTTGCAAGAATTTTGAAAGACATAAACATTTTAATATTTTCTGAATGAGTATATAAGATGCATAACTCTGTCCGTGGCCAAAGTTAAACATCACCTGTAATGAGACAAGATAATTTCTCTGTGGTATTTTTGCTAAAAAAAATCATAACTTGAGCCCAGTCATGAAGGAAATTAGGCAATTCCAAATTAAGGGACATTCACAAAAAAACCCTGGTCTTTTCAAAAGGATTAATATTAAAGAAAACATTAACAGTTCGAAGAAATACTTGTCTGTGGTCCCACTTGCTCAGGAGGCTGAGGCAGGAGGATTACTTGAGCCCAGGAATTTGGGGCAAGGCTTGGTTACATAGCAAGGCTCCAATCCCCAAAACAACAAAACAAAACAAAAAGCAAAAATCCCCTAGAAAACCAAACATAACAAAACAAAAACTCTAAGAAAGACTAAAGATGGGAAAAAAATAACCAAATAGAAGTGTGAGCCAAGATTTTCTTTTGTTATGAAGAACATTTGTTGGGAGAATTGGTGGAACACCAACCAGATTAGATAACAGGATTGTATCCATATTAATTTCCTGACTCTAATCATTGTGCAGGGGTCACTGCAAGAGAGCTCATTGTTTTCAGGAAAACACAATGAAGGATGAGGAGCTCTACAGGGGCATTGTATCTCTACAAGGAAAATGTGCAGGGGGATGGGGAAGGGACAGTTAAGCCAACGTGACAAAACTTTAAGGAAATCTTTCAGGGAGGTGACAGGGAGAGCTATGTGCTGCATTTGCAATTTTTCTGTAAGTTTAAAATGGTAGGAAAAAAAACACGGGGAAATATCCAGCGTGACATTTGCTAACATAAAATATTAATAACATACATATTAATTTGCTAACATACATATTAATATAGTAGGATTGCTCTTTTTTTCTCAAAATCATTATTTTCACCAGTAGGTATTTGTGATACATCATAATTACATTCAACTTTCTTAGTCCAAAGATTTCGAGTGATTTTTGGTATATTCTGTCTATAAACTGGATATATAAAATGCTTATGAGTCTTAAGCAGGTCCATTTGTACTGCCATTTTAATTCATATGCACAACTGTAAGTAAGACAAATTCTTTTTTTCTCTTTTACTTAACCCTTTGACTCTTTTTTTTTTTTTTTTTTTTGGCTGGTTGTTAGAATTCTGACACCAGGGGGTTGAACCCAGAGACGCATACATGCTGAGCTGGTGCTCTGCTGCTCAGCTACCTTGTCAGCACCTCTTGGCTAATTTCAGTGCTTGTTGTTGTTTGAAACAGGGTCTCACTGTGTAGCCCAGGCTGCTTCTGAACTCACTATGAAGCCCAGGCTGGCCTCAAACTGACGGCAGACCTCCTGCCTAAGCTTCCCAAGTGCTAGGATTACAGTAAAAGTACCAGATTGCCTCTCCTGATTTATGTGGTGCTGGGGAATTGAACACCGGGCCTTTTGCTTGCTAGGCAAGAGCCTTACCCATTGAGCTACCTCCACAGCCGTAATTTCAATGCATATGTCAATGAAACAACTGTGGAATGTTTTCCCATCTGAAGCTGACTTGACTACCCACTTGCATGTAACAACCATATAAATGGAATGAACAATAAGGATTTCTGATCGTACTCTACTCACACCCATAGCCTTAATGGAAAAGGTAGATTTGCAGGGTATTTCAGATTTAGGCATAAAAGAGCAACCTATGTACTTCTTCATGAGTGAACTGCCTCTTCATTTCATTTGCCCATTTTTCAATAGGATCCTTTATTTTGGTAGGCTTAATTTTCTTCAGCTCCCTGTGTATTCTAGTTATGAGTTTCTTATCTGAGGTGTTGGTGGTGAATATTTTTTCCCAGTCTGTTGGTTCTCTATTTACAATATTGACAGTTTCCTTTGCTGAGTCGAAACTTTTTAATTTGACAAGATCCCATTTGTTGATAATGGGGATAATTTCTTTTGCTCTTGGTGTCTTGTCTAGAAAGTCTTTGCCTACCCCAATGTCTTTTAGATATTTGCATATTTTGTCTTCTAGAAGGTTTAGTGTTTCATTTTTCATGTCTAGGTCTTTAATCCACTTTTTGATTTTGGTGCATGGTGATAGGTGTGTGACTAGATTCATTCTTCTGCTTGTGGATGTCCAGTTTTCCCAGCACCATTTGTTGAACAGGTTGTCCTTTTTCCATTGTATGCATTTGGCCCCTTTGTCAAAGATTAGGAAATTGAGGTATTTGGGTTTGTTTCTGCATCCTCAATTCTGTTCCACTGGTCTATCTGTCTATTTTTATGCCAGTACCAAATTGTTTTTACAACTATGGCTTTATAGTATAGCCTGATGTCTGGGACTGTAATGCCTCCTGCTTTGGTCTTGTTGCTCAGGATTCCTTTGGCTATTCTTGGTCTCTTTTGGCTTCATATGAATTTAAGAATTACGAAAGGCCAATAGATACATGAAAAGATGCTCAACATCTCTAGCCATAAGAGAAATGCAAATCAAAACAACGCTAAGATACCATCTCACTCCAGAGAGAATGGCCTATATCAACAAGTCAAATAGCAATCAGTGCTGATGAGGCTGTGGGGAGAAAGGAACCCTCCTGCACTGTTGGTGGGAATGTAAATTTGTTCAACCACTCTGGAAAGCAGTATGGAGAGGCCAAAACAACATACAACAGAGATATATGTATACTCATGTTCATAGCAGCACAACTAACAATAGCTAGAACATGAAAGTTACCAAATACCCATCAACAGACCAGTGGATACACAAACTGTGGTATTTATACACAGTGGATCTATGCTTCTGTAAGGTCCAACAGCATGGAGGTTTTTACAGGCAAATGGAAGAAACTTGAGAACATCATGCTTAGTGAAGTGAGTCAGAAGCAGAAGGTGAAACATTGAATGGTCTCTCTGATATGAGAGACCCAGACTACAACTATCTATGGAACTTTAGATGAAAAGCAAAGTGAAAGAGGGGGACAGGGTGGGCGTGGAGGGAGGTAAAGGAGGGTAGGGGGAGGGACAAAAGGAGAATGGGAAAGCCCTTGTCACCTTGACAAGGTACGTATGTGCATAAAATGCTCAACTCCATTGTAAACCTTAAATTTTGCACTTGTACATATCAATAAAATGGGAAAAAAGATATACCACACACACATAAAAAAAGAGCAACCTAAATCATTTATATGTTATGTTAGGTTAATTTGATTGGATCTACCTGCACATGAAAGTACCACATTACTAAGAACTATCAAAATTATGATTCTTTTCTTGTCAGTCTTTTTACTAGAGAAATATTCTTAAAGGCTGCATAGACCCAGGATCCCACAAAATCCAGGTTATAGATTGCCCATCTGGAAATCAACAACTTGATCTTTATAGGGATGCATTCTGCTGTAAACTTTGCAATAAATTTAAATTTAAAACTGTGGTTTTATATTTTTTTCAGTAGAACAATAAAAATCCCTGCACAGAAGTCAACCACTCAGCCTCGGCCTCTGGCAGAAGCATAATTATGTTGTTTTAGACAGGTAGCTGTCCCTCCCGGGGAAAGCCTGCAGCATGCTCAGTAATTCCATCCTGTCATGATCTTTTGCTGGAAACTTCTTTATTATTTCAAATTCTAGTATTTTTCTTTCAGCTTAATCCTGTTCATCTGACTTTCTGCTACATGTAGGAGCTTACCCCATTGTAGAAGCATACGCCATACATGGCCTTCTGCCAGCGCTCGCTCCGTCCTGATGAGAAAGCACTTCTTCATTTCATGTTCATTATTACTGTTACTTGCACGCAGTCACTATGTTTTTCTTCTTCCATGCTTTCGGGGAGTAATGATTTGCTATTACTTTGCTCATTTAATGGGCAGCTGTATACAGTGCAGAATTTTGGCAAAGTCCAACATGACCCTCATGGGTTTATGTGTAATTTCTGATCATACCAGGTTATAGCATTTTAAGCTTGTACGGATGACTTCCATTGAGTTACATTATTGAAGAATGCCGAGGGGAGTAGATCAGAGAAGGTCGTCTTCCAGTGCTGCCTGTGTTCTCCCATGACCTGACATTCTACTGGTGTTGACTTGTGGTTGAAATGTGACTGACAGTATTTAAGACTAAGCATAGAGGTCTGGGGGCATTGCTCAGCAGATAGAGCTTTTGCCTTGCAAGCTCAAGGCCCTTGGTTCAGTTGCCCAGTAGCACATAACCCAGGCATGGTAGCACATGACTGTAATCCTAGCACTCAGGAGGCTGAGGCAGGAGGATTGACATGTATTTGAGGCCAGCCTTGGCTCCATACAGGACCAGCCTGTACTACAGAGTGAGACCCAGTCTCAAAAAACAAAACAAAACAAATGAACAATGACCACAAAACCAACCAACCAAATTAAAAAATCAAAAACAAAGAAGAAAAATGCACTTGGGAAGCTGAGGCAGGAGGATTGCTGTGAGTTCAAGGCCGGTCTTGACTACATAGTGAGTTAAACCTGGACTACTACAGAGCTGTAGAGCAAGACAGTGCACAGCACCGTGTTCTCTTTTCTGGCCACATGGAACCACTGGGAGTTCTAGGATAGCTGAACATCACAGAGAAGCAGAGACAGCTTCTCCCCACAGCAGGACCATGTGACACATGAGGGCACCTCTGGAGTAGCTGTCATGTGGCGCAGGGGCCATGCAGGATGGCAAGACAGGAGAGCAAAGGGGACACGGTGAGGGGAAGTTTAGTTTTTGTTCTTCAGAATTAGTCCAAGCCTTGTGCAGGGCAGTTGAAGCAGCATCATGCAGGGTTAGATTTTGGTTTGAGTGCTCCATAGAAGAAGTGGGATTGGAGGGGTGAGGGTGGTAGTGGGAGGAATGGGGTTAGGAGGAACAGCAAAGACTTGATCCAAGGCAGCGATGCCGGGATGAGGCAAGAGGGAGAGAACTGAAGTGTTGTGTTTTGTTAGTGATGGGGCTGGGCATGGAAGCCCGGCCTAGAGCAGGCTTGGGTGCTTTGGTTGACTATGGAAGTGGAAGAAACACGGAAGATGGGGATGATTCCCAGTTTCTCATTGACACTGAGTTCGTGGATACACAGTGATGCCCAGGGGCTGGGGTTGTACTTCACTGGCTAGGGCACTTGCTTAGTGCGCTCAGGGCCCTGGGTTCAGCTCCCCAACACCACATATTTTTGGTCGTGGTGGTGCCTTTCTAGCACTTGGAAGGCTGAGGCAGGAGGATTGTTGTGGTGAATTCGAGGCCAACCTGGCCTACATTGTGAGCTCAGGACCAGCCTGGACTACAGAGTGAGACCTGGTCGAAAAAACAAAAAACATACTAAAGCCAGAGGTTGCTGTCTGATGTTAAAAAAAAAAAAGGAATTACAGAGGATGTGTGAGTCAGTGCTTATTATTATTCAATGTCTGTTCTTTCTTACTATCAGATACTTCCCTGTGAGAATAAAGACTAAATTTCCCAGCCTTCCTTGTGGTTACATCTGGACATGTGACTAAATTCTTCAGATTAATGGGATATAAGTGAATGCATTATATAAGTTCCCAGACTGATTTATTAATTCATTTATTTTTTATGGTAGTAGGGATTGAACTCAGAGTCTTTGCTATAAGCTACATCCCCAGACCCTTTTTATTGTTTGAGACAAGGTCTCACTAGGTCAATAAATTGCCTAGGCTGGGCTCAAACTTGTGAGCTTTCTGCCTCAGCCTCCTAGCATGTAGGATTACAGGTGTGCGTTTCCATACTTGGTCCTGGGCTTATATCTAAAAGGTGGTGGCATACACTTTTTCTCTGTTCCCATCGTATACCTGATGGCAGAAAGCCCATCTTGGTCCCTATTTAAGGACTGCAAAGCAGATATCTAGAGGCACTCTGGGTCACAGGTGGCTTCAGAGACACTACAGCATCCTAAGTACCTATGGTCTGGACAAGTCTGCGGAAGAGAAATAGATGTGCTCCTTGTTTCAGCACCCATTACTGTTGGTGGGTTATATGCAAATGACCCCTTATCTCTGTGTGCAGGTAGACATTGGGGCCTCAGCAAAATGCCAGATGGCCTCCAGCATGCCCTTGAAAAAAGTTGGCTACAGGGAGGCATGGAGGTGAGACAGCAGAGAGGACACAAGGTCCATGCTGTGCTGCTGCTGGTTGCAACTGCGTCCCAACTTCCCATACTTGGTTGCCCCAGTCAGTGGGCAAATCTTGGTCAGGAGCATTTCGTTGTCCAAGCTAGGCTGCATGTCTGGCCTACAGGGGCAGCCGGAAGGCCTTGGTGCCAGCCCGGGGCACAGCACGGGGAGAGAGCGCCTGGTGGGACGACAGCGTGGAATCCCTTCTGCAAGATTTGGGAAGATGCTGGACAGCCAAAAAATAAAAACCACAAAAATGTCCACCACGTTGAACTTCTTACTCTTACTGAATGAAGGCGAATTAAGAGAAGCCTTCATGATTTATTTTTCCACTTAAAACTTTCCTTTTTCAGTGGGTCCATTTTACCAAAGAGCATGCAGTTTTCTTTCACAGTATCCTCACTTTACATGGCACACATTGATCATTCGCTCTCCTGCTTCTTCTGAGTTCTGCTGTGAGCAGAGCTGTCCGCGAGCTGCTTATGGTACTTGTGTGCCGGGCCCTCCTTGGCAGCAGCATCATGAACAATAATGGCAACGTTGTAGACAGGCTGCAGTCAACATTCTTTCTTTGGATCTCCCAAATACTGCTTAAGAATAGCAAGAGTATTTTCTACATTTAAAAGAAACTCTTAGCAACTGAAAAGTTATATTAGTATTCTTTCAAAAGCCCATATCAGCCATGGAGATCATGTATTTCAACATATTTTTATTGCATGGGAGGGGGAGTTGCAAGTTCTTAATTTATATGAAAAAAAGTTGAACTATTTTTCATTAACAGGAAAGCTATTGAAGGGACCCAAAATACAGATGCTGAAAATACATATTTTTTGTAATGAGGTCAATCTCATTATTGTTCTCTTGTAATTATCTGACAGTTTCTGGAAAAAGAATCTTAATATGTGCTTTTAACATGCTTCCCAAAATAGTAACATTAGCCAGGAGGCCAATAATTTATAAATAAGCTTCAGTTTTATTCAGAATTCTGTGAAGAAATCATTCACAATCATACCAAGTAAAACATCTGGTTTTATAACTCCAGTATTTTCATAAAAATACTTAACAAAGGTAGGAATGCGTTATACCTTCCTTCCTTTTGTCCTCCTTTTTCTCTTTATTTTCCTCTCTCGTTGAAATATGACTTCATACCTAAAAATTTGCACCTTTTTTGGGTAAAAAGTTTCATTATGCTTCTCAAGCTGTCCCCAAACTCCTGCCTCAAACAAGCTCAAACAATCCTCCTGCCTCAGCCTCCCAAGTAGTTGAGACTATAGCCACCCACCACTGGCCCAATTTTGTGCCATTTCTAATGAAAAAACGAATGTAACCTACCAGAAAAATGTACAAACAATTTTGTATGATTATGTAAAGAATGCATGAACCAGCCCTATGTTTACAATGGAGTAATCTGATTTGGAGGATCTGATATGTGTTTGTTTCATGTTCCATTATGCAATTACAACTGGTTCTGTTTTAACACTGGGTCTCTTTTAACTGAATATTTATTTTATTTTATCTTGTTTTTTAGCATTGGGAATCAAACCCAGGATCCTGCCCATGATACCATACTAGGCAAGTGCTCCATCACTGAGCCACACCCCTGAGTCATCTTTCAGATGGGTTTTTCATATTGAAGAACAAGAAGCTAGAAAGCCAATCGTGAGTATGTGTGTGAGACACTGTCTCCCTGTCTCCATCCATGGTGGGGAAAGCCTCTATGGCCTGGGCTGGCTTTGAACCAGGCTGGCTTTGAATTCCTGGGCTCAGATGATCCACACACCTCAACGGAGAAACTAGAAAAAAAGAACAGCTATTTTCATTGGAAAGAAAATACTGATACCTGATGACTTGTTTGTGGTAATGGGGATGAACCTGAGAGTTGGCACATACAGCTGTCTTTAAATTTTGAGTTGCCCAGCGTGGCCCTGAACTTGCTGGGTTACAGGCGCACACCCATACCCAGCTCTCATGCACTTTGAAAGGCAATGGAATTTGGCATATTCCTGTGGGCCACTGTAGCACCATGGTAGTGCAAGGGTGCACCTTGGACTCTAGGTACCCAGATAGAAACTAATATTTTAAAAATTAACCATATGAAGTATTGTCAAAATATCTATAACATTTCACTAGTAACATAAATTTTGTGTTCCCAAAATTGATTTGGGTTTTTAATTTTTTTTCAAGAAGCATGTAGAAGCCTTTAAGAAGAGGCTTCTCGGGGCTGGAGGAATGGCTCAGCTGTTAAAGCGCTTGCCTAGCAAGTGCTGAGTACCCTAGTTCGATTCCCCAGCACCACATAAGCTGGGCGTGGTGGCGCGCACCTGTAATCCCAGCACTTGGGAGGCTGAGACAGGAGGATTGCTGTGAGTCCAAGGCCAGCCTGGGCTACAAAGTGAGTTCAGGACCAGCCTGGACCAGAGTGAGACCCTGTCTCAAAAAAAAAAAGAAGAAGAGGCTTCTCCATCTGCTCCAGCTAAGACACAGGCAGCTTAAGGGGAGAGGCTGCATTGGACATGTAGCCGACTGAGCCTCAGGTGATGCTGACTCCAGCCACCGTCCTGCTGCAGAAAGACCCTGGGGACCCACCTCCCAAGCAAATCCAACCACAGAGCTGTTCAGGGCAGCAGAAGGTATGGATTATCACAGAACAATAGATCCCCAGGATGTTTGTGTGTCGAGCCTAATTTTCTCTCCCAGAGCAGTTTTCTGATTTTTAAAAAAATATATCATAATGAACTTAAATTATCTTCTTAATTTAGTGACTATCTGCATACCTGTGTTGTATTGCACTGTGCAAGTGTATCTATAGGACAAATTCTGGAAGTGGGTGCGATTTTCCTAGATCCTAGCTGTTTGAGAGTGGAGCCAGGAGTGATAGTGCACCCCTGGAGCCCCAGCACTCTGGGAGGCTGAGGCCTGAAGGATCCCAAGTTTGAGCTCAGCCTGGCCAACTTAGTGACTCAGGGAGATCCTGTCTCAAAAATAAAAAAGGGTAGGGGTGTAGCTCAGTGTTAAGGCTTTGGGGTCAATCCCCAGTACCACAAAAATAAATAATAAATAGGCAGATAATAAACAAATAGTTCACAATGGCCCCACAGAAATATGCCAATTTCCATTGCCTTTTAAAGTGTGCGAGACTGGGTGTGGTGGTGCCTGCCTGTAACCCAGCCACTGGGAAGCCCAAGGCAGGAGGGCAGCATGTTCAGGGCCAGCTGGAAAACCCTCAAAAGGAAATTGAGAAAGAACTGCATGGGGGAAGTGTTACACACACACGCACACACGCACACATGCACACACATACACAAACACACACTGCCACACTGCGTATTTTTTCACTTCACACCAATACATTGTAGAATCACGTTTTGTTGTTTCTGAGTCTTGTATGTGGAAAATGCTGTGTCAGTTGTAGCTCAAGTATGTGTTTTCTTATTATGAGAGAATTTGAGCATCTTTTCATAAGTTAGAGTCATCAGTTGTCAGTGTTTTTTTTTTCCAATAAGTTATCTGTTCTGTCCTTTTTCTGTCAGGTTGCTATTTTGTTTTGTTTTTGAAACAAGTTTGTTGTTGTTGTTGTACTAGAAATTGAGCTCAGGCCCTCACACTAAGTACGTCTCCAGTCCTTTTTTTAGTTTTTATTTTGAGATAGGGTCTTGCTAAATTATTAAGTTGCTCAGGCTGGACTTAAACTTACAGTCCTGTTGCCTCATTCTCCTGAGTAGCTGGATGGATGATTGCTTTTAAAATTGATTTGTTAGATTTCTTTAAAAAATTATTCTCTGTAATGTATGTTGAAAAACTTCCAGTTTCTCATATTCCTTTGTATATAGCATTTTTCAGCCATGCGTTTGAAATCCTAGCACTCTGGGAGGCTGAGTCAGGAGGATCTCAAGTTCAAGTCCAGCCTGAGCAACTTAGTGAGACCCTGTCTCAAAACAAAAAGTAAAAAGGACTGGGGATGTTGCTGAGTGTGAAGACCCTGCATTCAGTCTCCAATACTGCCAGAAATATGTGCTATTGAATTTATTAATTTTACTTTTTTTGAGATAGAGTCTTTCTCTGTAGTACAAGCTGGACCTGAAATCACTGTGGAGCCCAGGTTGGCCTTGAACTCGGGGCAATCCTCCTGCCTCAGCTTCCTGAGTTCTGGGGTTACAGGCATGCATCACCACACCTGGCTAATTTTTTTTTTTAATGTGGTGTTGGGAGCTTGAACCCAGGACATTATGCACGTAAGCCATGCAGTGTAACAGCTGAACTAAGCTCCCAGCCCTTAATTTTACTTTTGATGCTTTCTAGATTTTATGACATTCTTAGACTTTTTCTTTTTTCAGCAGTGTTTAAAGGTTATTTTTTTCTATTGCTTTTTTTTTCCTGTAGGGGTGATTGAACCCAAGGGCCTTCAGACTGAGCTATATCTGGTGTGTGTGTGTGTGTGTGTGTGTGTGTGTGTGTGTGTGTGTGTGATTTTTGAGACAGGGTTATGCTAAGTTGCCCAGGCTATATCTGGTGTGTGTGTGTGTGTGTGTGTGTGTGTGTGTGTGTGTGTGTGTGTGTGTGTGTGTGTGTGTGTGTGTGATTTTTGAGACAGGGTTACGCTAAGTTGCCCAGGCAAATTTAAATTTGTGATATTCCTGCCTCAGCCTCCCAGTATGCTGGCATTGCAGGCACATGCTACCATGTCCAGAAACTTTTTTTTTTATAAAAAAAGTTTATATCGTTCATATATCCAGAATTTATTTTGTGGTAAACGTGAGGTAAAAGTCAAATTTAACTTCTTCCCTGTGTCCATCCCCTCTTTCTAACATGGTATACTGAATTCTTTTTGCAAAGCATCATTAACACCATGTTAAGTCTAGGAGATCAGCATGCCCATATATTAACGTCTATTCTCTGGACGCTGTGCCAACAACCCTGAAAGTATTTTGCCAATATTATCTTATTTAATCTTCAAAGAAACCCTAACCTGATGGAGTGTTCTTATCCTAAAGCTTAAACTTAAGTAATTTTCTCAAAGTTGTTTCCTAGAAATGACTATCATATTGATCTTACCTCTTCACAGTAGGTCCTAGACAAACATTTGATTTAGGAAATTAATAGTCTCCTCCCTCCTTTTGGGGGATTGCAGATGGAACCCAGGGTTTTGTGCAAGCCAAACACGTGTGCTACCTCTAAGTTACATTCCCAGCCCCCTAAAAGCCCATTTTAATTAAAAATATTGATGATGCTTTTTAATAGGTCTAGAGAAGACCTTTGGAGGACATTGCTGCATGCCTCAAACCTGTCAGTGACTCATGCCAGGGGTGAAGCTTTTGTGCTCACCTGCTCTGTGTATTATCTTTCTCACCAATCTTAAAAATGTGTTTGGTTAGACAGTTATCTAAAAATGTTTGGGCCAGGAGTGTAGTTCAATGGCTAGAGCACCTACCTACCATGCTGTAGGCCCTGGGCTAGATCCCCCCAAATCACATAAAAGTTAGCCTGGCATGATGGTACATGGCTGTAATCCCTTGGAAGCTGAGACAGGAGGATTGCCAGGAGTTTGAGGCCAGCCTGGGTTATGTTGTAAGTTTAGGACCAGCCTAGACAACAGAACAAGACCCTATCTCATTAAAAACAAAATGTTCAGGTAAAACTTATTCTGTTTATGGTTTAAATATCTGCATGAATGTAATTAAGCATACTGTAAGCCTGTGTTCTAGAAAACTGGAAAGAACATTTTATGTCTGTATCACACTTCACAGTGTAACAGAAGTTACTTCATTTAACCCTCACAATGGCGCAGTAGGTGTCATTACCCTAAGCTAAATCACTTAGGGAAAGTCAAATTTACTATCACATATGACTGTTAAATAACTTAGCTCCTGGATAGTGAAACAACTTGTAGCCTTGAACATTTTTATGACTGTTTATTTAGGTAGCAGTACTCAGGATTCAGCCTAGGGCCTTTGCACTGAGCTGTATCCCTGGATTTTTTTTTTTTTTTTTTTTTCAGTTTTGATTTTGAGAGAAGGTCTTGCTAAATCACTAAGTTGCCCGTGCTGGGCTTGAACTACAATCCTCCTGCCTCTGCCTTCCAGATGCTGGGATTACAAGCCTGCACCAGTAGGCCCAGCTTATACTACAGTTTTAAATGTCTCTAATCCTTGATTCTAAGTTTAGAATCAAAATTCTGAATTCTAAGATATAGACAAGTAATGACAATAGTGGAGCCAATAACAATGATGTTGTATTTTTCTCAAGTCCTGCTGATCTGCTTATAACTGGTTAGTAGATCCATTTGTCATTTTTCTTTTCCTCCTGATTTTTTCCATTTATTCATCATCTTCTCTTAGTATGGAGAATAAATATTTTAAATCAACATGAAAGGAAATCAAACCACTGATGTGAGAAATGGACATTTGTTAGTAACAAGGAAGAAATAATGATGTTTTGTTAAGTCTATGTGCCACTTATCACATACCTTATTAATAATTTATTGGATTTATAATGTACCAGCAGATGGTGAGATAGTTTAAGATCTACACGTGTAAAATGATCTGGGAATAGGAAATCAATTAAGACATGTGTGCTAGGAATTATTATTCAATGTGTTGTCCAATGAAATAATTAGAAGTGAAGTCTGGAAGAACCATTTAATTGTTCACAACAGTAGATGTAAACACCAAAAAAAAAAAAAATCCACTCTCTTATTGGGTTACATATGGTAAGGTGCTAATTTCTACAACTCTAGGATTTGGACTGGCACCCCGAAGACTCGGGCAAGCAGACGCTTTTTATATCCCGGGGTAGTTCTGCTGCCTGGCATCTCTTCACATCTGTCCCCATGCTTCCTTTCGCTGTGCTGCCATCCCAGCCCAGCTCCGTCTGCCTTCTCCCACATTCTGTGGCAATAATCTTTTAATTGGTCTCTCTCTCTCTCTCTCTCTCTCTCTCTCTCTCTCTCTCTCTCTCAGAGCTTTCCCTTTTCTTCCTTCTTTGCATGGCGCTCTAGATCAATCTTTATACAGTTTTCTCTAATTGTTCTTCACAGCCTCTTAAATGAAATCCAATCTTCTCAGCTAAGTACTCAGAATCCACTGTGAATTCTAGCTTCACACTCTGGCTTGAATAACTCCTTTCCCCTGAGGTCTCAGAGGCCATAAACTAAAAACAACAGATTCACCCACATAAAAATAAGCATTCTCCTAGCTCAGCCCTAATCTTCTCCTCAATTCTGCACATCTCTGTTATTTGGGACCTTTCCCTTGTTTTTTCTTCACTGTCCTTTCTTAGGGTCTTCTGCTAAGCTTTATATACCCTATTAAATCCCTTCCTAAAAAGAATAACAGTCTAAGTCAGACCTGGTGCCGTGGGCCTACAGTCCCAGCACTGTGGAAGGAGGATTGCAAGTCATAGCCCAGCCTGGGCAACTTGGTGACTTTGTGAGATCTTGTCTCAAAATCAAAAATAAAAACAGACTGGGATTGTTGCAGTTTGGAGCAAAGACCCTGGGTTCAATCTCTAGTATCAAAAAACAAAACAAAACAAAAGAATAATACTAAAGGTAACTACTATGATCAAGACATATTAATGACCTGTCTGCATATGTTACCTGAATAAATCCTCATATAAACCTATGGCAGTGGTATCTATAGGTACTAGTTTGTGGCATCAGGAGAAGGCCCAAGATAGCCAACTCTGAAAGCCACACTTTTAGGCACCCCTTTGTGACAATGCCTCCTGATGTCAAGGACCACTGAGAATGAGGATGAAGACTGCTTTTTTTTTCTTTGTATGTACTGGAGATCAAACCCAGAGCCTTGCACATGCTAGGCAAGCACCCTACCAGTAAGCTGTGCTCTAGCGTTTCTTAAATTTTATTTCAAGGAAGGGTCTTACTAAGTTGCCCAGACTTGTCTCAGTCTTGTGATCTTCCTGACTCTGGGGCATCTGGAATGCCAGGTGTTACTACCATGCCTGGTGAGTGTAAGGACATGATATCATGCCTGTGAGGTACTTGTCTTTTGCTTTTTCCAAGTGGTGTTGCTCACCCTGTTTAGAAGTCATTGGGGCCAGGTGCCACCAGCACCTCATGCCTACATCTGCACAATTCAGACCACTCATGAGTTAGATGATCTGGTGTGTCCAAGCTTCCCTGTACTCTAATTAGCCCTTCTCATACCATAGACCCATGGGGTCCTTACCAAGGTGAGAAAAATGGTCTTGCCCTTGAGCTACCTTCTGTTACCAGGCTGGCCAAATGGATCCTCTGACCATCTGTTCTCTCCAGATGCTTCCAGAGATTTCAGCAGATACCTCTTTCACTTTTAACTTTGGGCTCCTTCTTGCTCCCCGGCCCTTCAATGTGAGCCTGTGGGTTGGCTGGAAGATCTACTGTGAGCAGCAGCCACTAGCATGAACTCAGAATCATCCCCTCCCTCATGAGAGGTCTGGATGGGAGGGACGAGAGTATCTTTCTGGACTGTTAAAATACATGTCTCCCTTTTCCAATTAAAATCCAGTTAAAAATAAGGAATTAATTATTTAAAACAATTCAACTCCCTCCACCCCAACCTCCAGGGCATGGTTATTAGTTTGTAAATTCTCAGGAGGCTCCTCAATTTCTCATGTAAACAGCTTCCTGGCCAACCCCAACTTGGAGAATAAATTGGGCCATGTTTAGGCTCAGAGCTGAACCCCTGTAGTCTTTAGTTCCCACAGGAACCTTGTGGAACCCATGAAGTGAAAACACACCCAAAGCCTTTTGCTTTCTTGCCTTTTTAAAGGCTTTTCCTTGACCTATGCTTCCTCATTCCCACCATCTCCTAAATCCCTGTCAATTGACTGTCCCAGTCCAAGGTTCTGTTAACAGGCGATCTTTTCCATGAACCCCCGATGTGAATTCTCCCTGCTCAGCTCCAAGTCCTTGAAGTGACTTTCCTGGCACTTGTAATGGACATTTGTTTTATCTGCCCAGAGTCTCTTTCCCCGACCTCATTATAGAATCTGTCAGCCATAAAATTCTGTATAGATGTCCATCACAGTACCCCCATTACACTGGACAAGGGGTAACATATACCCAGCATCGCCAAATACTGGAACCTATTAAGGTGTCCTCAGGGATTGGCCAGGAACAGGGACCTATGACCACATATTCACATGGCCAATCAGTGTCTTCCCTGGGGCCTACATTGATATGAGTGAGAAAAAGTTCTCTTTTCTCTGGGTCGGAAACTGACATAGGAGCTGAGGGTGTAGCTCAGTGGTAGAGTGCTTGCCCTTGCCTGGCCGTTGTGAGGTCCTGGGTTCAATCCCCAGTGCCACAAAACAAAACAAAGCAAAAAAAAAAAAAAAAAAAAAAAAAAAGGGAGAGAAACTGACATGGAATTAAACTGTGTGTATGTGTGTGAGAGAGAAAGAGAACCCACCAATTCTGAGTCCCTCAGTCTACACCTATCCCAGTTATGTGGGTACATAAATCTTTTTAACTGCTTACACCAATGTGGGTCGGTCGCTGCTGCTTGTAACAGAAAGAGCCCGGATGACAGAAGACCCTGCCCTTGAAGTGATCCGCATGTTTCATTCCCCACCTCAGTCCCTGCCAGGAAAGACTCTGCCTTTTTCCTGTTTGTACCTTCCTAGTGCCCAGCGTGCTGCAATCAATTACATACTATTAGCTTGATAGTGTGTTCTGTCAGTGAATAACCTTGCATGCTGTGCCTAAGTTGACAAGCTATGATTAAGCTGTTTGTTTCTTCTCAGATACTCTCCCCACTTCAGCTTAGCAGCTACCACATACACAGAGGTATTTGCTCTATTATGTGGTCTGGTCAGAATGACAAGATTGTAGTGTTCAGGATTTTCTGGCCACGTGAAGCAAAAAAGAAATTTACTTGGAGAAATGGAGTAGCTCACATATTCATCAGAAAAGCTAAAAATACAGTTTTTGGACTGGATAGCTCTTAATGGCAAGTTCCTTGGGTTAATTTTTTTTTTTTTTTTTTTTTTTTTTGGTACTGCGGATTGAACACAGGGCCTCACACTGAGCTACATTCTAGATCATGGCTTTTTTTCCCCTGATTTTTTTTGAGAGAGGGTCTCACTAAGTCACTGTGGGCACAAACTTTTGATCCTTCGGTCTCAGCCTTTCAGAATGCTGCGGTTGCAAGCCTGTGCCGGTAGGCCCAGCTTGGGGTTAACTGTTGTAAAAAGTAAGCTGTGACCCTTTTCTAGCCTAGTCACTTCTCCTGAGTTGTATTGTCAAGGGGGAGTGGCCAGAGCTGTTCCGCATGCCTACTCCACAGAGGGGTCAGATTCACTGAAACCAAGTTTCACCAAGGGAAAGACAGTTTCTCAAAGAAAATTTGAGAAGAGGAGATCTTGGCCAGGCTAAGTTCAGTTTAGGACCATATTTCAATTTTAAATAATTTCTATGAGCTAGGAGTTATGATCGACTTTTTTTTTTTAATAAAGTATAAGGCAGGAGGGATAGCATAGCAGTTAGATCCCTTGTCTAGCAAGCACAGGGTCCTCAAGTTCAGTTCCATAGCACCACCTAAGCCAGGCATGGTGGCACACACCTAGAATTTCAGCACGCAGGAGGCTGAGGCAGGAGGACTGCTGTGAGCTCAAGGCCAGCCTGGAATACATAGTGAGTTCAGGACCAGCCTGGACTACTGAGCAAGACCCTATCTCATACAACAACAACACAACAAAAGTATAATATGCCTGCTCTTAAGAAGGCGGACACATAACTTAAACATGGAAAAATAAATACAACAGACAAACTAAGGCAGAATAATGCAAGTGCTGAACTGGAGGTCCAGCAGGTGGATGCTATGGTAACGAGGACTTGCTTGCTGAAGTCTTGTGGGCATTTAGTCAGTGTGCCAGGCACATTCAACCTCTCCACTTCCTTGGTATGTAGTGCCCTTTCCCTTGTCACAAGTCCACATATCCCATGAGACAACTCAAAGATGGCGTCCTTCTGAAGCCTTCTCAGGCGGCCCCCACCCAGTCCCCTTCCACAGAACTTTCTCTGCACCTCTGTGTCATTTGCTGTCCTTACCTGATTTTCCCAGCACTCCTCAAGAAAAGCAGATATGTAGCGTTCATTTTTTCCACGAGGCTCTGGTGGTTAATTTTACATGTAAAGATGGCTGGACTTAGGGACTCAGTTGTTTGGACAGAACGTTGTAATTTTTTTTTTTTTTTTAGATAGAAGGTTTATAATTACTAGCCTTTAAGGAAAGCAGATCACCCTCCATGCTGTGGCTGGGCCTCATCTTACCTGTTGAAAACACTGAAAGCAAACACAGAGGCTTCCTTAACCAAATTTCTGGCTGGCTGACCCTACAGTCCCGAGGCTAAACATGCACAAGGTCAACAAACAAGCAAGCACATTGATCATTCTTTTTGGGTTTCATATTTTCTCACATAATTCTCACATAATTATTCTTTTTTTGAGACAAGACCTCACTCTGTAAACCAGACAGATCCTGATCTCACTGTGTAGCCCAGGATAACTTCAGATACACAGCAGTCTTCCTGCTTCAGCCTCCTGAGTTCTGGGATCACAGGTGTGTGCCACCATGCCTGGCTTATTCTCATATGTTTAAGGAGGGCCTACTATGGACCGGTTAAAGTCCTGGGATTATAGTGTACAACACAGACCGTAAAAAAAAAAAAAATACCCTGTGCTCATGAGCTTATTGTACTAGAGGCAGATCTGATCATAAATAAATCCATAAAATGTGCAGCCATAAAATGGTGTCCCATTCAGTGCATAAAAGTGAAGTAGGGTGGGGGAGGACCAGAAGTCTGACTAGGGGAGATAGCTTCTAATGAATAGTATTGATCAAAGCAGCCAAGGTCTCTCTGCCTTAAGAAGGCACCACGTGAGGGCAGGATGGCACCAGCCCTGTCTGTGGGTATTTTGGAAGAACAGATGAAAAATGCTCCAGGCGGCGGGGAAAATCACCAGTGATGGGACCAGGGGGAGCTAGGGAATCTGGGGCATCTACTTGAGGACTATCCAGGTAGCCATTGGTTGGAGTGTGACAGACACGAAGAGGTAAGGTCAGAAGGTTATAGAAGAGTCTTTAGGCCAATGCTAAGAGATTCATTTTTTCTTAAGTGCGAGAAGAAACCTTTGGAGGGTTTGAGCACAAAAGAGATCTTTTAAAGAAGCACAAACTACCAGTAGTTGGGAGGCTGAGGCAGGAGTATCGTGAGTGGCAGGGCTGGGGCGGAAGCAGTAACAGCGGCAGCAGTGGAAAGGGTAGAACATCACAGATTCCAGAAATCCTTTGAAGGCTGAGCTAAGCAGCTTGGCCAAAGTGAAGGATGAGTAAAAGGATAGTTGTGGGTTTAAAAAATCAAAGTAGCCTGGCCCGATGGCACGGCCCTATAATCCTAGTGCTCTGGGAGGCTGAGGCAAGAAGATCCTAGATTCTAGCCCCTAAATTCTGGACAAATTAGTGACTTGGTGAGATCCTGTCTCAAAATCAAAAATAAAAATGGACTGAAGATGTAGTTCAGTGTGGATCTATAGTACCAGTAAATAAATAAATTTGAAAATAAATATAATATTTAAATAAAAGTAATACATAAACATGGTACCATTGAATAGTATAGAAGATCTGGCTGTGAAAAGCAAGTATCCTAGCCATTCCCTCTCCATGTATTGTCCCACTGCCCACAACCACTTCTTGAGTTCCTGGTTTGACTTACCTCAAGATAAAATGTGGTGCCCAGCAGCCGTCCTCAACTCCTTCCCATCTGCCACCTTCTGCTGCACAGCACGGAACACTAGAGTTCATCTTCCCAGCCTCCCTTGCAACCTGGTCACGTTCCCTTTTTGGATGATGATTGTGTCCATTGAAGGGATTATGTCAATTTGAGGGAATTAGGAACCACACCTCCATTAGGATTAGAATTTGTCAACCACCCTAGATTGGGTATCAAGAAGTGGTCTGGATTAGAGTGTGAGTCATCTGTGGGCTGCCCAGTGAGAGAAGAGCACCTGTCCAGATGTGGGAGAGCCAACTGGAACTCTAGTGGTATAAAAGGAAGGAAGAAGGAAGATTGTTACAGCTTCTTCCTGTGGGAAAGCTCTCGCCTTCACAATTGTGTACGGCCGCCAACTTGCTGCACATCGCAGATCATCAGCTTAGATTCGCTCCAGTCTCGACTTGTGCCTGTCTGCCCGTCATTGCTCTTCAGTCGCTGATCTTCAGGCTCCGGTCTTCACCCGAGATCTACAGCAGACTCTCATCTCACCAGCTGTTGTGCAGTCCTGGACGGGAGATCTACTTCACGGCTGAGCAGCCATCTTGGACCATCTCTAACCTTGGATTTGTAAGTCTTCCTAATAGACCTTTTTGTGATAAAATCTGTAAATTTTGTCTTTTGAAAGAACCCGGACTAGTGCAGTGATAAATCACAAATCTGCAAGTGGGGTGTGGTGGCACACACCTGTAACACTGAGTGAGGATGAGGCAGAAGGACCATTAAGTTCAAGCCCAGCCTGGACAACTTAGTGATTTACAAAACCCTGTCTCAACATAAAAAATAAGCACTGGGGATGTAGCTCAGTGTGAAGCTCCTGGGTTTAATCCACAGCACCAAAACAAACAAACAAAGAACTTGGTTCCCTTCAGGGGAAAAAAAAAAAGAGCAAAACACAAAAGCCTAAATGAAAACGTGTGTTGGAGTACACATATATAATCTCAGCACTCCAGAGGTTAAGGCGGAGGGGTCACAAATTTGAGCTCAGACTAGGCAATTTAGTAAGACTTTATCTCAAAATAACAAGAAGACTCTGGAGGAACAGCACAGCTGTTAGAGCACTTGCCTAGCAAGCACAAGGTCCCAAGTTCATTTAACCAGCACCACACAAGTCGGCTGTGGTTTTGCATACCTTTAATCCCAGCACTAGGGAGGCTGAGGTAGGAAGATAGTCATGAATTTGAGGCCAGCCTGGGCCACATAGTGAGTTCAGGACCAGCCTGGACCTCAGAGTCTGAAGGAAAAACACATGGGGGCAGGATACCTGGGGTGGGTGGATAGCTCGGTGTTCTTCCATAGAAAGAGCAAGTCCCTGGATTTGAATCCACAGCGCCACATAAAGATTAGGTGGGCGTGGTGGTACATGCCTGTAACCCAGCACCCAGGAGGCTGAAGCAGGAGGATTGTAATGAGTTTGAGGCTAGCCTGGGCTGCATAGTGAGTCTGGGACCAGCCTGGACTATAAAGGAAGTGCTTGCCTCAAAAAATAAAAATAAATCTTAAAAAGGGATATGTTTGTAGTTCAAAATGCATGCCCTGGATTCAATCCCCAGTACTAAAAAAAATAATCCATTAGCATGGTTTTTTTGTTTGTTTGTTTGTTTGTTTCTCTTCAGATAAATAAGGTTAAGAAGTTAGATTTGGGCACTTTTACTCAAGTTAATAAGTACTATTATTTACGTGGGACTGGGTTTATCTCATCTTCTTCCTCAGGAATGAGTGGCAGTTGGGAAGATTATTTGTTTGTTTGTTGGGTTTTTATGATAAAGTTTGTGAAGACTAGGGCCCGTCTTGTCTGTCAGCTCACTTCTCCACTAATATATTGCAAACATCATTAAAATAAAGTGGTATGGATTCAAAAAAATTTTTTTTCAGAATTGGCTGTGGTTTTTTCCCACTATTTTTATTAATATACAGATGTAATACATAATATTTACAACGAATTTGGGTGTTTCGTACATCTATATATCACATCGACTTTATAATCCCTTCCCATTTTCTACCCTCTCACTCCCTCCCTGTCCCTTCCCTTGGCTCTGGCTATCACTTTGTATGGTTCCAAAGAATTTCTGTGTTCTGGGTTTTCCAAGTCCGAGAAACCATATAGTGTTTAACATATTAATCTTACGCACCTAAGTTATTTCACTTAAGTCACCACTCTACGTCAGCTTCCTATTCCTCTAATGGGTTCGCAGTAGTTAGATCTTGATATCTCTTCTCTGAGTCCAACCAATCCCTTTATTGGGATATTCACCAAAAGTTTTTTTTTCCCATATTTTCCTATATCTTTGTTGTTATTGTTACACCTGGCCTTACCCACCAGTTCCCATTAGAAAATAGCTATAAGCATGTAGTTCAAAAGACTAGTTAATTTGGGAAAGAGAAAAAATAAATAAATACATAAAATTCAATTGCCTTAGCTGAATACTGGAAGGTGCATATTTGTACATTCACAAGGTTATCTTTACATCCATCGGTTTCCTTAGGATAGACTTTCATGAGTGACCTGATAAGCGAATTGCTACAACAATACAAAGTTAAAACTATCACATTGCTACATTAAATGAAGTCAAATCTATACCACATAAATATACTTAAAGTGACAGACATGAAGGCAAATTTAGTTATTTCAGAATTCCTTAACTTTCATATCTTATTTACTTATATTTCACTAATTACCAACATGCTTTTTTCTCAGCTCATTCTCCTCTAGCTGTTGTCGTTTCTTCTCTGGGGTCATTGGTGTTGCTGGTCTCCCTTTCACTTTCCAGGTTTCCTTTAAGTATTTTCTGCAATATTGGTTCTGTGGCTGCAAATTCCTTTAAGCTGTCTCTGTCAGGGAAAGTTTTAAGTTCGCCCTTAAAATTAAAAGATAATTTTGCTGGATATAGCAGTCTTGGTTGGCATTTATGTTCTTTTAGTGCTTGGATGACATTGCTCCAAGATCTCCTTGCTTTTAGAGTTTGGATTGAAAAATCTGCCGTTATCCTGATGGGCTTATCTTTGTAGGTCACCTTCTGTTTTTCTCTTACCGCTTTTAGTATTTTCTCTTTGTGTTGGGTTTCTAGAATTTTAACTATGATGTGTCGTGATGAGGATCTCTTCTGATCAAAGTTGTTTGGTGTTCTATATGCCTGCAATAGTTCCATGTTCATTTCTTTTCTTAGATTTGGGAAATTTTCTTCCATTATTTCATTAAACATGTCCTTTAAGCCTTTTATTTTGTCCTCAGTCTTCTCCTCGATTCCCATAATTCTGAGGTTGTTTCTCCTTGAATCGTCTGTCAGCCGTTGCAATGATTCACTTTCTTTATTTGCTTTGTGTTCTTCATGGCCTGTATGTTGCAGCTTAGTCACTTTATTTTCTAGGTCTGACAATCTATTCTGAAGTTGTTTGAAGTGGTTGCTTATTATTACCTGCATGTTTTTCATTTCCTGAATGTCTGCATTTAATTTTTCTGTATCTCTGTTGTGTTCTTCTCTATTTTCTTCTTTTGTCTTCATTATCTTCTGGTGTATTTCTTCTCTGGTCTCCTCTAGTTGCTTTTAAAGGCTTGCTTTTTGCTTATCTATGTATTAGTATAGCTCTTCTGCTGTCTGTTTTATTTCTTGCTTTAATTCCTGCTTTAATTCATTGAATTTCTGGGCCCAGAAATTGCCATCATTTTTGCCACATTCATCTTTATTTACCCTGATATCATCTCCTGGGGTTTCAGGTCTTTTTGTAGGAGATTTGTAACCATGCTTCCCCATTTCTTCTTTGGTCTCCTCTAATTTCTTTTCAAGGCTTGCTTTTTGTTTAGCTAAGGTTTGTTGTAGCAGTTGCTCTGTCTGTTTTATTTCCCGCTTTGCTTCCTGATTTAATAATTCCTGCTTTATTTCACTGGCTCTCTGGGCCCAGAAGTCACCATCACTCGTGCCCATCTGTTTTTTGAGTTCTGCAATTTCAGCATCCCTTGTACCATCCCCTGGGGAGTCAGATCTTTTTGTGTAAGATTTGTTACCACATTTCCCCATGGTTCTGCTACCTTTGGCTGTTTCTGGTGCGCAGGAAAGAAAATGGTGCCTGCTGACGTCACTGCCTGTGACGGCTGTTGAGCCCCTTTTCTGATCTGGGATCCTGGGGCCTTTTCTAGGGGGAGCCCTCGCTGTGTTTGTAGTACACACACCCGCGGGTTGGTGCTTCCGAGGCTGGGGCCGCCCGCTGCCAATAATTCCCACTTATCCGGTTCCGCGCTTACCTTGGCCTGAGGTTCTGGCCTCCGGACCTCGTTTGTGATCTGTGGATGCTGGCAGCTTGGGGCCGCGCTGAGTCGGCTGTTTTCTTCCTCATCTGATGTGACTTCAGGATTTCGGACCCGCCCGCAGCCTCCTCTCCCATTGTTGTGTGCCCCATCCTCTCCCAGCTCTGTCCTCTCCCAGCTCCACTCTGTCCGATGTTCAGGTGCCCGCGCGCTTTCCTGCTTTCCTTCGTCTGCAGCTGCCTGCCGTTTGGAGCCGGCTGCGGCCGTTTCCTTAACCGCGGGGATTTTTTTCCCCCACTGGTTTCCATGATCCTTCGGAGTTTCTGGCCTCCCTCTGGTCACCTTTCAGTTTTGGGGGATGCTCCTCTCTTTCCTAGCTACACCAAGCACACTTTTTCTAACTTTCTTCTTGACTTTTTTAAGTGAGTTGATGAGGAGACATTGTGCAGTGCTGTTACTCAGTTGCTATCTTGACCAGAAGCCCTGAGCCTTTGACGGCGAGGGGCAGATATTGTAGTTTGGGTCTGAAATGTCCCCCAAAACCTCATGTACCTATAGATACTATGTGTGTTGGAAGGTAGGGGCCTATGCCTGGTAGGTCCTAGCTGGAGGAGGAAGATGCTTTGAACTAGAGAGGCTTGTGCTAGCTCTGCCCTTCCTTCTGCACTTAGCTCTGTTCTGCCATGCTGTGAGGCGCTCATTCCCTGGCTCTGGCCCTTCTGTGTAGTTTCATCATTTCCAGCCACCCACCTGTGAATGGACTGGGACCTTCTGAACCTGTGAGCTAAAATAAATCTTTCCTCTCTAAAATTGTTAATGTTAGATATTCTTTCCCAGCAACAAGGAAGTAACAAGGAAGATGAGAGTCCACCTGAGAAAGTAGGACTGCATTCTGCGGGCAAAGAGAAGCTAGTGAAAATGACAAAATTACAAGGTCTTTTCTAGCTGTAACTATGCTTGGAGGGATTGGAGGGAAGGGAGTTAAGAGAAGAAAGGTGGCTAGATGAGGATGGGGGAAAACACTTGGAAATTACTATAGTATTCCAGAGATAAGGAAAGACTGGGGCTGGGAGTATAGCTCCACAGTTAAAGCACTTGCCTAGCAAGCACAAGGCCATGGGTTTGATTCCCCAGCACTGCATAAACTAGGTATGGTGGTGCATACCTGTAATCCCAGCACTTGGAGGCTGACGTATGAGGATTGCCATGTGTTTGAGGCCAGCCTGGGCTACATAGTGAGTTTAGGACCAACCTGGAGTATAGAGCAGAGATCTTGTCCACCCCCCCAAAATATAGATATAGATATAGGTATAGATATATAGATATATATAGATATATAGATAGATAGATATAGATATATATAAATGGAACAGAAAGTAGATAACAAAGCTTCCAGGTTAATAGTGACAGATTAGTTGGTCTTGATAAATCTTCTCTTAATGTCTTTATTTTAAAAAATTCACTGTTATTTAAAAAATGTCAAAAAGAAACAAAAAATGTGTGAAGACACATTAAAAAGGAACAAATTGATGGTAGTACTGGAAACTGAAACATGAACACCTGTAGGTGCCCAAGTCCTACGTTCTTTCTCCTTATTGCACCATGGTTTGTTTAGACTGAGAAACTCTCAGTGATTCCCTGTAGAACGTACACATGTCCAGAACAGAAGAAATGCCACACTCACTCCCATCACCATTCCCAACCCACTCCAGCCTAGGGTGAAGGGGCCGCACTAGCCGGAGGAGCAGTGTCACCCTCAAGCACAGACAAATGAACCCCCTTGTGGGCAGGGGCAGATAATTATAGTTTGGGTCTGAAGTGTCCCCCAAAACCTCAGGTACCTGGCTCCATGTACTGGAGCGAGGGGTGAAGACTGGACAGAGAAGACATTAGCCATAATGTTAGTGCTTACTTTTCTTGATACAAAGAGTATGTCTTGATATTAGTTATGTAATTAAAAATATCACTGGGAAATACACACTTCATTACGTTTTTCACTATGCTTTAATCTATATCACTCAATAATCTTTTCCTGGTTTTCTTATCAGCCTTGACTGGCATGTTTTCTAGTTCATCTTAAATTCTTACTCCAGAATAATGCCCATCTAAGGCTCACAGAGAGATTTCAAGATGCTTTACCACCAAAATCTGTTCTCTGGCTTCCCCATCACAGCGACAAATGACCAGGTGATGCTGTTTGGGGTGTCCTGCTTCTTGTTTCTTTCTCTCCTCACAGATGACAGGACTAGATGGCTCTTTCTAGCCACATCCTAGGTGTCCACACAGTAGACTGTAAGGGACAGGGAAGTGTCCTGTACCCAACGGACTGAATTTCTCCCACTGATAAACCACAAGTTGCTGTTAGTTATCTGCCTCTGGAAGAGCAAATTACAAAACCTTCATTTCCAGAGACTTTATTTTTCTTTGCTGACTTCAGGGCCTTACACATACCAGTCAAGTACTCTGTCTCTAAGCTACATCCCCAATCCAGAGACTTTCAAAACAAGGTCCAACATCTTTAGTAGAAAAAAAAATGCTATTTTTTAAGCCAAAAATCTAATATTTAAGCCCAAAATAGGATTTTTGTATTTTAAAATCACAATTCACTGAGATCAAAAGAGGAAAGGTTTAGGTTAGATTTGATCAAGGGAAGAACATTTTCAATATATAGACCAGATATTGAAAAAGATGAGAGAGATCACCTTCCTTGGGACTCTCTAAAAATAGAAGAGACAATTGTTCTTCTTGAAGGATCTCACTGCAGACCAGCTGGGAAGCAAAAAAAATGGGGGAAGAAAAAAAGACACTCTTCTGAAGTTTCTTCTGGTTTGTCCTATCAGCCATTTCTGACAACACTTACCTCTCCTGCTGTCTTTATCCGGGTCATCACGATGGCACAACCAACACACTAAAGAAGTGAGTGGCAGGGCTGATAGTTGGGATTATTTTACCACCGAATTGAGAAGAAATTATTGCAGTCTGTCAGTCTACCAACTGAGCAATTAATGAAAGCAGGTGGTATAATACAATTCTTCAGTTATTTCTAGAATTTTGATTAATCAGTCAATTGGTTCTTGAAAGAAAAAACAAAGGAAAAGTTGCCCCACCCCCAAAGAAATACAGTAAAGCTGTGATCTCAATCTGAAGATAGTATTGATCAGAATACAACAAAGAGGTTCTTTTCTTCATGCTCCTACGTGATGTCCAACTCTTATTCTGATCCACATGACAGTTTTAAAGAGTGTTTTGTCTGTGGTGAACATTTATTGGAAGTTTTACAGAATGCATGTAACTGGAATAAATCTTATGCATCCAGTTTGCAAGAGGCCCACCTTTCTCCATTTTTCTACAATTCACTTTCTTATTTTGAATGTCATTCTGCCAAGAGTAGCTACTAAATCCCAGTCAGTTTAGGTTCCTCATTGCTCTCTTCTGCTGAGATGCCAGGACCAACACAGTCCCATGGCACCAAGGTGGGGTGCCCAGCATCTTGTTCATCAGTCCATGCTGGCACCTGCTACAGTCATCCCCAGCCTGTGACACAAAGTCTCTCTTGATAGACTTCCACTTTCTGTACCCATGCTTTCCCATTCTTTGGCTGTAGAAAACTAGGCAGGATGCCTAAGCCCCTGCCCCAATCTGTTTCTCTCCAGTGCATGAAAATAATTTTCTCCCCATAGCCTGCTGAGGCCCAGGGGAACACCTTAAGGCTGCCTCTGTCCCCCTCGCTAAGACACACAACCCGGATATTTCTTTTGTGCATGTGCCAGAACATGCTGGGTGAGGAGGACCTGGTTCCTTGCAACCTTCCTGGCCTCTGTCCTCAGGGTGCAGCCCAGATCCCCCTATCTTTGGGTTTCTCATATTCACGTGGCATGAGAGGAAGCACAGGAGGCTTTCCGGAAGCCTTCCTAGGGACACACCAGTGTGCAGCCTTCTTTCCCATGGATCCTCTGCCCACCCTTCCACGTGGACTTGATCTAGTCTTAGAGGCGGCACACAGGGATCTTCCAAATTGCTCATGCTGAGAGCTTCAGATCTCATCATGGTCAAAAACGTGTTCTCTATGGGGTGGCACACATCTGAAGTCCCCACTTCTAAGCAGGCTGAGGCAGGACTGCAAGTTTGAAGCCAGATTGGAAGACACAGTGAGATCCTCTGTCAAAATAAAAAGAGCTACGGAGCCAGTGTGGTGGCCCACGCCTGTAATCCCAACAATCAGGAGGCTGAGCAGGGGGATTGCTGGCAGTTCCACGCCAGCCTGGGCCACAGAGTGAGAGTCTGTCTTAAAGAGGGGGGAAAAAAACTGTAGCATAGCTCTGTTTATCTTAAGTTCGAGCCCCAGTACTGAAAAACTATCTTTTTCTTCTGTAACAACTCTTATCTCTTCTAATTAATGCCTCTTTCAGCATATATTTAAGTGGAGATAAAAAGGAAATGCCAGAAATGAGAAGTATATCTGTTAGTATATTAAAGTATTGTACCACTATCCTGTAGTTTAAAATTGTGGGGGAGGGGTAGGAAGACCGCTGGAGGAATGGCTTAGTGGTTAAAGCGGTTGCTTAGCAAGCTCTAAGTACCTGCGTTTGATTTGCCAGCACCACATAAGCTGGATGTAGTGGCATATGTCTGTAATCCCAGCTCTGAGGAGACTGAGACAGGAGGATTGCCTGAGTCCAAGGCCAGCTTGGTCTCCACATTGAGTCCAAAACCTACCTGGGCTACAGAGTGAAACCCTGTCTCAAGAAGAATTTAAAAAAATAAATGAAGAAGAAAAAAAAGAAAATTCCATGATGATAGGCAATCAGTAGATGGCAATTTCAAAATGAGGTTGGACACGGAGTGTCCTCTCTCTCTGGGGGAAGGCAGGAAGCTGCAGTTCCTTCTTGTGGGTTGCCACAACTTCACTTCTTTCTGGTCTCTCAGGCAGGTATCTGTCACTCCAGGTGGTGATCAGTTAAATTGTACTTCATCCGCACCTGGAATTCCTCCCCAGGGTAAAGGAAAATCTGTCTCTGCTCCTGCAGGCTTTGCATTAAAACCCCAGTCGCCTACATCTTGGGAGGAGGTCTCTCAGAGTGTGGTGGCTTCCCACATACCCTTAGATTGGAAAACTGGGAAGAAAAAGTCGAAATAAATGAATCTCCCTTACCTTGGAAATTAGTTCCTTCAACAGATTGTGTTAGCAGTTGAAATCACTGCTTTAACTACTAAAATTGATTAAATTAGCAGCTCTGTATTTTGCCAAGATTTTTATAGGCTTTTCCCCCGTTCTCAACAAATTAAAACCTGGCTTGCAGGGGAGTGTAGTAGACTGGAGACATTTCTCCTCCTGTCGCTGGATGCTGATGTCGCAAGCTTTTGACAGTTTTTAAAAAGAAAAATTTAAGACTCGATCACTATTCCTTGTGTATCTTATCCCAGGGCTACAGTATGGGTGTGTGGTAGGAAAACTGATAATTACATTGAGGAGTTTAATAAATATTTGTTAGATGGAGTCTTTAAATCATTGCTTGACAAAAGTCTGTCATTATAAGAAATAGAATTATTTTATTTCAAAGGTAATGCTAGATGTTCAGTAGTATGTAAATGAACTGAATAAACATATTTCATTATATAATTCAGATGTGATTCATGTCAGACATAGTGCAAACTAAGATTTAAGGCATTTATTTATTATTTATTTACAGACGGGTCTTATTCTGTATTCTAGGCTGCCCCTGAAACTCCTCACACAGCAATCCTCCTGCCTCAGCCTCTTGAGTGCTAAGGTTACAGGAGAGTGTCACCATGCCCGGGAATCAAACCCAGCTTTGTGCATGTTAGGCAAGTGCTTCAACCACTGAGCTACACCCTCAGCCCATTAAAACTTTTTTTTTTTTTTTGAGGCAGGGTCTCACTCTAGTTCAGACTGGTCCTGAACTCACTATATAGCCCAGGCTGACCTGGAACTTACGGCAATCCTCCTGCCTCAGTCTGCCAAGTGCTGAGATCACAGGCGTGTACCACCATGCCTAGCTTAAAACATTTTAATGCAAATGTATTTGCCATAAAATATTTTAATTCCTTTATTAGTATGTATTGGAAATACATAATAAAAACCAGCTTGAGAAATTTGTGCATTTACATACCACACTTCGATTGCCATAAAGTATAATAGCTGCTAGCAATCATTTCACTATTCAGAAATACAATATTCTCTGAAATCTTAAAAGGATATAATGTTTAACTGAACTAATGCAAAGGCAGAATGATGAGGAAATGTATGATGTTCAAATTAATATTATAATTCTGACTTCCAATTCAGATGAAAAACATATTTTTACTAAATCCTGAACTTGTATCAACTTTCAAAGTATGAGTTTTTGCTTATGATATAATTGGAAGTGAAAATAGGACACAAAAGTATATGTGAACTACATATATATTTAGGATTATCACAGCACTGTTTTTTTTTAAAACTGTGCCTGAAGAAAAGCCCAAAAGGAAATATACTGAAAGATTATTAATACTTACATTTTGGATGGTGGATATAAACATAATTTTAATTTTTAAAAATTTTTGATATTTTCAAAATCTTCTATAGTGAACACCTATTACTTTTATGTTGGCTAAATGAATGAGAAGCATTCCATTTAAAAGGGAGCCACATCATCACTTGCTTTTAAGCTTCCCTCAATTGTTTGGGAGGACGAGCTAAGGGGGTGCCCAGACGCGTCAGTACGTCCCGCTGTGCGCAGTGTCGTCTGGAAGCAGATATCCATCCAACAAGGATCAAACACACGTTGGTCTTCAAAGGAATAAAGACACTGAATCGTCATAACTCTCCTGCTTCTGCCAGCAGATTGCTCTGCCTTTGAACTGCCCACTGGAAAGAGCCAGGTGTGTGACGACTCAGATCTTTTGCAGACTGACAACAGCTTCCCCTCACATTCCATTTTACATAACGATTTTTGGTCAGGAGTGCCAAGGTGGAAAATAGAAGGTGCTAAAATGAGGTAGAAGAGTAAAGTTGGAAGGCCGTGGGGTTAGTTGCCTGTGGGTGGCTGACTTTCTGTAGATTTTATCTCTGGACCTGGTAGATTCTGCTCATGAGGGAGGCAGCAGAAATCTGAACAAGCAGGATCAAAAGGAGATGATGTCTTTGATCATCTATTTGACTGAAAGTAATAGTCACCCTTTGAGCATTTATAGGTGTTAAACTCATCCAAAATAACTGTCTGTCATCTACCTTGAATGGGGCTCCTGGCATGAGTTTGGTTTGTTGAAGAGTCTTCGAGAAAGCAAGTGTGCCTTTGCCTGATCTACCTTTGTATTGGAGTGGCAAAGAAAATCAGCAGGCATAAAGTCATGAATGCTGTATGTCCTGCCAAGGTAAATGGATCTGTGAATTAGTTACTTTGAAGTAGATATTATTATGTTTATAAAAGTAACTATTTCTCTGAGCCTTATTCTGACCCAGTTCTATACCTTTAGGAATATCACTGTTTTATTGAACTTGCATGCAAGCCTTAGAGGTAATGCCTAGTGCCATATCTCAATGATTATCTTCAAATTTTTATACATGAATGGTTAAAATGAATATCCAAAGTTTGTTTCATACTTCTCTGTCAGAAAGGAGACTTTGCAGCTGGGTGTGGTAGCACAGGCCTGTTTCCCCAGCACTCTGGTATGCTGAGATAGGAGGAACACAAGTGTGTGTCCAGCCTGGGCAACTTAGTGACTTAGTGAGATCCCATCTCAAATGAAATAAAAATAAGCATAAACTGGGCTCAGAGGCTCAGGCCTGTAATCCTAGCACTTTGGGGGGCTGAGGCAGGAGGATTGCAAATTCAAGTCTAACCTGGGCAATTTAGTGATTTAGTAAGATCTTGTTTCAAATAAATAGTAAAAAAAATACTGGGGATGGTAGCTCAGAGGTACAGAACCTGGGTTTAACCTACAGTACTAAAAAAAGAAAAAAATCCAACCCTCCTCCCCCAGCTATCTCACAGTGTGAAGGCCCTGGGTTTAATCCCTAGTGACGTAGACACATGCATACACAAAAGAAAAAAAATGAAAAAAAGGAAAGAGACCTTGAATAATCATCTAAGTCATATGTTATGTAAAGGATCCAGAACATACAACAAGATAGGGAACAGACGTCATGAAATCCTAAGTGTCTAGGAAGAATGAGTCCTGCCGTCTGTTCTGAGAGTGTTCAAAATACGGGGCAGCCTTAGAGCCTGGCCTGAGGAGCCCCCTTCCTACTCACCCACACTGTGCGCCGTCAGAGCCCATGAGCAGGAGAAGCAGGGAGGCTGGGCTGACACTGTCTGAACCAGGAGCTCCCTGTGTCTTCCGTGGCTAGGAGTGGTGATGCCCCAGGGTCTCGCAGTTCACGAGTGGGCAGCACAGACATATGGGGTGGGGCAAAGCCTTCATTTATACAAAGACAGATAAACCAAGCCCACCCAGGTAGGTGGAAGTGTAGTGGTGAAATCCAGAGGAAAGAAGGGGTACAGTTGAGTTGGATGTGAGTACTAGCTGTGGGGACTCTTAGAAGGACGTCATAGCCTGAAGCAGGTGGAAAGCTGGGATGGGTTAAAAAAAAAAAATGACAAAGTCAGGATCAGTTCCCTTGTATAAAACAATGATTGTTTTAAAAAATCCTCAAAGTTATTGAAAGAATTAAATGATATAATACTTGAAAAAGAATAGAAGACAAAGGTCAGGACCAGATGACCAGAAATGGCTCTAGGACATATAATTAGCAGGCAGAAAATAGGAATAGGACCCCAGGGTTCAGCAAGTGGCTCTTTGTGTGCCCAGATTGCCTACAGTAGTTCTCGTTTCTGGAATCTCAGAGCCTCTGAGCCCAAATCCTTTCCCAGCTACACCTTTCAGCTAACAACTCAGTCTATGAAGTAAAACTTCATCACTGAAACTAAGGTGCAGTTCTGTGTAACAGCTGTCTGTAGTCCAAAGCTGAACTCAGCGTCGGCATTTTGCTTCATCTGTTTACCATCAGCTCCCATCAGGAAATAATCCTGTGGACACATGTGTTGTCTCCTACCTGATCATAGACTCTGAAAGCCAGAGAGGTCATGAAGGACAAAATAGTGCATCAAAATGTCTGTCTACAACAACCTTGCCGTCTGCTGGAGTATAACAAATTGTCCCCAAATCTGGCAGCTGAAAGCCTACTTGTCATGTCACACCGTTTCTGATGGTCAGAAACCTGGAGCATCCCAGGGTGGAGTGGTTCTGACTCAGGATCCCGAACTGTCATCTGGGGCTACATTCAGCTGAAGGTCTGCGTGGATCTGGAGGCCCCACTTCAAACTCATTGTGGCTGTTGAAAAGATTTCAGTTCTTCATCAGTGGGTCTCTTTGTGGGACTGCTCAAAAAATGCAGTTTGGCTTTCCTCAGAGCTGGAGATACTCGGTGGAGCGGCCAATGCCTTGTTGCTTTCAAAGCACCTTGTCGTTAAGTCATACCCAGCACATTCATTAGGAGAGTGAGTCACTGTGTCCAGCCAGCAATTAAAGGAGAAGACAACAGGAAGCCAAGAGTGCCAGGAGTAATAGATCATGGGCTGTCTGGGAGCCTGGCCACCAGGTATCACTTAATCTTTGCATAAAACCTCCAGAGATAGTAACTATTTTGAAGGCAGCCCAGTCCATCTGTGAAGAGCAGCCTACTCTAGCTTGACAGAGCTAAGACCTCCAGTCCCTTCCACTCATCAGTTCTAACTCAATCCAAGAGTTTTTAAAAATGTAGCCATCATTTAAGTATTTGGAAAAGTCTCATCTCTTCAGGCGTGTGGAACAAGTGACTCAAATTCATTGGATTATTTCGTATCAACAAGGGTTTCAGTGTGATTCCCATTTTCCTTGCTTGCCTGTGTGCACACGTGGTTTCAGTCTAAGTATCTGGGCTAAAGTAGCTGAGCACTTTATGGAGGACAGAAAGAAAAGGAGTAGACTCATCTCATTTTAAGCAGGAAACTAACTAGGCTTTTTTTTTTTTTTTTTTTTTTTTTTTTTTTTTTTTTTTTTTTTTTTTTTTTTTTTTTTTTTGCCTAGTGTGCATAGCACCAATTCTTACTAAGCTTTCAGCTTATGGGACTCGTACATCTACTGCCCTGTACTGCTGGGAAGCCACATACCCTCCTCTTGAACGCATGAAGGGGATTTTTACACCCAACTTCAGGATTTTATATTTAGATTGTCCTGCCTTTTATTTGTTTAACAATTTTAGATGACTTACATGTTTTCTGATGACACAAAACTTTCACCACAAGCTATTATCAGCAAGTGAATTTCCTCAGCTCTGAGATGGCAACAACAGCAATATGCACTATTGATTTAATAACAGCTAGAATTTGGGAAAGATAATATGATATTATCCAAATAAATCAGCCATATGAGATGCATCGTGATTTCACAAGTATTCCAATATGAAAAAATATTATTAAGGAAATACAGATGCTGGTTGGTGGCACCCCCCTTCAGAAAGATTTCACCAGATTAGAAAAGATGCACATTTCTGAATCAGGGTCAGAAATGAGACCCCACAGAGTAATTTTATTTATTTAATCACTCCTTGCTTCATTTGGATGTGCTTGGAATATCTGCTGTGGGTCTGAGGTGTAAAGAAAGGACAGGCAGGGCACAGACTCTACCCTCGGAATTCACTGCTTTATTAAAACAGTTGAATTCAAATATTATAGTTTTAAATACACCATTAATATTTTTTAAGGTCTGAGTCAAGTTCTTCTCTGTTATTTGGGTAGATTCTGCTTGTCAAATGTGACAGCTTTAGGATTATGGACTGAGAGTCTGGGACATTGCTCAGTGGTTAAAGTGTTTGTCTAGTAAGTGCAAGACCCTGCTTCAGTTCCGCAGCAGCACATAGCAGAGCACAGTGACTCACACCTATAAAACCAGCACTCAGGAGGCTGAAGCAGGAGGATTGCCATGAATTCAAGGCCAGCCTGGGCTACATAGTGCGTTCAGACCATCCTGGACTACACGGAGAGACCTTGTCTCAGGAAAAAAAAAAAAAGTGTGGGCTTAGAAAATTCATTTGTTGAGAGGAAGATTATATCCTCTCATGGGGACTTGGCTTTCTATTAATAAAAAGCCACAAAGTGAAAGAATCAAATCAAATTTTCCCCGTAATGTTTCATCTGCTTAAAAAACCTTATTGCCCATTTTCTCTTGGATCTATAAGCATAAAGCTGAGAATTGACTTTCCTGAACACTCAGAATTTCCCAAGTTCCTAGATATATTTATTTAATTTTTTCTACCTTTATTGAAATATGATTCATGTATCATACAATTCTTAAAGTACAGTTTGGTGACTTTTAGTGTGTCACAGATCTGTGCAGCCAGCCCTACACTCCACTTTAGGCCCCAGAAGGAAGCCTTGAATTTACTAGGTCACTTCCTGTTTACCTTAGTCCATCAGCAGCCCTCTGCAACCATTATTTTTCCCAAAATTACTCTTTTTATCAGTATGCATTTGTGATATTACATTCAGCTCCAGAAATTGGTGCATATACATGTCACAACTTGATGGCTTTTACTCCCCTGTCCCCTTCCAACTCTCAGCTCTCCACATTCCCCTTCTCTCTCCACAAAATTTATCTACTTGTTTTTTCCATCACTCTTTTATTTTGCTCTTTTATTTGTTAGTTGTCTCATTTAGAGAAACTTTGTGGTATTTAGTCTTCTGTGTGATTCATTTTTCTAAGCATTTTTTTTTTTTTTTTTTGAGACAGGATCTTGCTCTGTAGCTCCCAGAACTCACTATGGAGCCCAGGCTGGCCTTGGACTCACAGTAATCCTCCTGCCTCAGCCTCCGGAGTGCTGGGATTACAGGCGTGCACCACCACACCCAGCTTATGTGGTGCTGGGGAATTGAACTCGGGTATTTAGTGCTTGACGTAACAATTGGCAAGCACTTTCACCGCTAAGCCATTCCTTCATTTGTCTTTAAGCATTCTTTTTCTCACAAATGATTCAAATTTATCTTTACACTTCAGATATATATTACATCTTTATCCATCCGCTGATGGAGATACTGGCTACTTCTAAGGTTTGGCTTGGAAACTTGGGCTGCTATAAACACGAAAGCATGTATCACTCTTATATGATGACTTCAAGTCTTTGGGACAGATTCCCAACAGATGTATAGATGGGTCAGATGGGATATCTATTTTCAGTTCTTTGAGTCGTCTTTATGCTGCTTTCCATAATGCTTGTACCAGTTTACAGTCCCACAAACAATGCAGAATGATTCATTTTCTCCTACAACCTCACCAGTTGTTTTTGATTTCTTGATAATAACTATTCTTATGTAGTAAGATAGACTCTTAATGTTGTTTGATTTGCATTTTTCTAATGGCCGAAGATGCTGAACATTTCTTGATGTATTTATTGGCCATTATACATTTTCTAAGAGCTGTCTATTTCAATTGCCCAATTTATTGGTTTGGTCTTTCATTTTGGGGAATTTTTTTTTCAATTGTTTTGTGTATTCTAGATATTAACCTTCTATCAGGGCTGGAGGAATGGCACAATGGTTGAAGCACTCACTTTAAAAGCACAAGGTCCTGAGTTCAATTTCCCAGCACCACATGAAGCTGGGCGTGGTGGCACACACCAGCACTTGGGAGGCTGAGGCAGGCAGATTGTCCTGAGTCCAAGGCCATCCTGAGCTACACCAGTGAGTTCATGCCCAGCCTGGGCTATAGGGTGAGGGACCCTTTTTAAAAAGAAAGGAAAATCTTTCATCTAAGAAGTAGCTGCAATTATTTTTTCCCATTCTGTAAATTCTCTCTTCACTCTATTGTTTGTTTTCTTTACCATGCAAAAGCTTTTAGATTTCACATAGTCTTAATTGTTGATTCTTGTGTTATCTTATGTGCAATGGCATTTTATTGAAAAAGTCTTTACCTTTGCCTTCGAAGGTTTTACCTATCTTATCTTCCAGACAGTTTAGTGTTTCTATTTTAATATCTAGGTCTTTGATTCATTTTGATTTTATTTTGATATATGGTGAAAAATGTTTCATGCTTCTACACATGGCTAACCGGTTTTCCCAGCCCAGTCTTTTCACCAACATATGTTTTTGGCCCCTGTGCCAATGATCAGATGGCTGAAGGTATTCAGAGTTGGCTCTGCATCCTCAATTCTCTTCCACTGATCCACCTTTCTGTTCCCGTGCCAATCCCACATGTTTTTTTTTTCTTTGTACTAGAATTTGATGTCCAGGATTGTGATGCCTCCTAATTTTGTCTCACTCCTATGCAACCACCAATCTCCTTTCTGTCCCTGTGGATGTGCCTCCTGTAGACATTTCATATAATGGGATGATTTGTGGTCTTTTTTGACTGGCTTTAATCATTTGGTATGATATTTTCAAGGTTTGTCCATACTGGTTCAGGTATCAGTACTTCCTTCTCTTGAGGCGTTGTAGGACCATGTCACACTTCGTTTACATGCCCACCGGTTCACGGATATTTGTGTTATCTGCCCTTCAGGCTATTAGGAATAATGCTGTCATAAATACACATGCACAAGTTGCTGTGCAAATTTTCACTTCTCTTTGGTGGAATGACTGGGTCACATAGTAGCACTATCTCTACGTCCAACCTGTTGACAACTTCCAGTCTGGCTCGGAATAGATACACCATTTTACATTCCCACCAGCAGCATATGAGTGTCTCACTTCTTCCTCTTGTCCTTATCTGTCTTTTCCACATATACTTTCTAGTGGGTGGGAAGTAGTAACTTGTGGTTTTGATTTGATTTTCCCTAGAAGTAATGATACTGGGGATCTTTTCATTTCTGTATCAGACTTTTGCATGTCTTTTTTGAAGAAATGTCTGTTCTGAACCTTTGTCCATTTTTAACTGGGCTATTTGTCTTCTCACTTTTGAGTTGTAAAAATTTGGCTTATCCATGCAGAAAGAACTGGTGGTTCCCCTGCACTGGTCTCTTATCCTTTTCTTGCTTTTAATACCAATGGCAGTGACTAGACTGTCTGAGTTGGATGACAGCATTGAGAAAAGCCAAAGCAAGAGATAAGATCTACTCTTATCTTATTTTGCTAGTGTCAAGAAAGGTGGTATCATGACAAGAAAAGGTGACGAGATGGTTAAGAGACAGCAGAGCTCTTGGCAGAGGACGCGATGCTCAGAGGATCCTGGAGACTTTCGCTGAGTTTGAGGCTCTTGCACAGGGGATTAGATTGGAGAATGAAAAATCTGAGGTGAGATGACTCACCTGCTGCTCTTAGTTCTTCCAAATTGTGGACAACAGAAGTCCTGGGAGACTGAGGACTTGCTGGTTTTCAGAATGAACGAGATGCTCACTTCTGTCATTTCTGTCAATCCAGAAAGGGAGCTTGGCAGTTACTGGGGACTGAAGGCTAACACAGGTTTTTAAGTGGTGACTTGGGGTTATTGAAGAAGAGCAGGGCGAACCCCTAGGAGTCATCTTTTTGTCATACACCGTGCGTCGTATATGTGCTAGTGCCATTTACAGAACTAGATCTCCATAAGTTATACTTTGAGTCTCAAGAGCAATATTGAAAAGTATAAAATTGTTACGGTAATTTGGAGAATTAGTAATTCTTTCCCAATAATGACTTGGCCCTTAAAATTTGAACGGGAATTAGAAAAAGACTATTTCTCTGTGTAATTGCAGTCCCTTATAAAATTGACACATTAGATTTGTTTTGTTTACATAACAATATAAATATTTTAAAGTAAACTCCAATTTGATAAATGAACAAACTTATTAATAGATAATTACTTTTCTAAACTCTGTATTTTAAAAGTCCTAATTAGACTGTGGATGACAAACTATTCTACACGGAGCCATCAGGGAGATTCATCTATCTTTCTGTAATTTTACTGGTTTAAAGCTAAACATGCTAATGTGGAGTACAAAGTTTATAACTGGAGTCATTTTATTTTGATAATGCAAAATTTTATTAAAAACAAATGTCGCATTGTTTAAGATGAGAGAGTAGGGAGGGAAAACATTCTCAGTAGGAGAAATTTCTGATTAGGTTTCATAAAAATAGTGTATGGGGGCTGGAGGCATAGCTTAGTGATTGGAGTGCTTGCCTGGGAAGTACAAGGCCTCGGGTTCGATTCCCCAGCACCACATAATAAATGGGCTTGGCGGTGCACACCTGTAATCCTCAGGAGACTGAGGCAGGAGTATTGCTGTGAGTTTGAGGCCAGCCTCAGCTACGTAGTAAGTTCAGGACAGCCTGGACTATAAAGCATGACCCTGTCTCAAACAAAAGAAAGCTGTTATGAATGTTATTTATGAAGATAAAATATGGATGTAGTATGGATAGTATGTATATGAAATATGAATATATGTAGAAGTAGTACAAACACGTGTACAGAAGTGATAGACACAGCGTTGGGATAGTAGTCACCCAGGAAGCGGGGGAGGGAAGGGAGAGGCAGGCCATAGCTGTGGCTGGAATTTCACCGTTAGGAAGAGTGTGGTTCCTTGCTGTTAGTTATTGCATATTTGAATATTTCATTAATTGAAAAATCTGAAAGAAAAATGTAGCTCAATTCTGATTGCTTTTCCTGAAAGATCTAAATGTTCACCTTACATTGTTGAGAACATGTTTGAATAAAGGCGAAAGGCACAAGGTAGTTCATTTTTAGATTCTTACCATGTACTAATAATGACAAAAGCCACAATCATCCAGCAAGCCATCCCCACTGTGCCGGCTGGCCCAGGTCCCCTCTCTGATGCTTTGACAACCACTGCGAGCAGGGAGCTTCCTTCATCCCGCTCAGCAGGTGGCCAGGTGAGCTGCAGTTCCAACCCATTCCTGGTGATAAAATATGCTACGCGGAAACTCAGACTTTCAAATGTCAGGCTGTATATCCCAAAGATCATTTCTTATGCAATAGCTTTCTTTTTATCCCTCAGGAGTTATCTCTACATTTTCATATGTTTAGTTGAGAAAAATCAGAAAATGTGGACAAGGAAAAAGAAGTTAAATATTTTCTCTAATTTCATTGTCACTCAGATATAATTACTACTGGCTTTTCTATGAGTGCCCTTTCATTCTTCATATGTACATGTGTATGAACTTTCAAATGCTTCGAGAAGACAGTGTTGAGAATTTCTCTATTGATATTGCTTATGATACATAATATGGAATAAATGCAAAACTTGGCTTTCATTTCATACTTGTACATATTGTTTAAAGCTGGGGTGGAAGAGCTTCATCTTTAAAAAAAGTATGGAAAATATAGGGGGAGAAAGGCTACTTTTTAAGAAATTGTGGTACGGATGACAGTAATGTATTTAAAACTAAGATCAGTTGGCTAATTACTAAGTTGTATTTATTGGTAAATTGTAGAACCAGTAATCCAGTAATGAGCCTATTGACCTGTCATAATTTTTTTTTTTTTTGAGATAGGGTCTCAGTCCTGAACTCACTAGGGAGCCTAGGCTAGCCTTGGACTCACAGCAATCTTCCTGTCTCAGCCTCCCAAATTCTGGGATTACAGGCATGCGCCACCACACCCAGCCTATGTGGTGCGGGGACAATGCACTCAGGTGCTTAGTGCTTACTAGGCCGGAGCTTTCACCACTGAGCCATTCCTCCAGCCCCTGAATGGTTTCTGTTAAAAAACAAATGGCCCTTGATTTTAAGGAAAAGGGAAAATGGCTCTATAAAATAGGAAGGCTGGTATTTAAAAAGTTAAAATTCTACCATATAGTTGTAATTCAAAATGCTGAAAAGCTGAATTGAGAAAAGATGCAACATGTATATTGTTTTCAAACATAAATATTGTATGTATCCTCTGTATCGTTGCTCACTTCAAGATATATGACATGTAGCACTAGGGAGGATGAGGCAGGAAAATTACAAGTTCAAGGCCATCCTGTGATATACAGAAGACCCTGCCAAAGAGAAAGAAAAAATGAATGAAAGAACCAAAGAATGAAAGAATGAAAGAAAGAAAGGAAAAAAGGAAAGAAAGAAGGCACACAGATTTCGTGATTCATTTCTGTTCTTCCTTCCTGGCAAATGTCGCCTTGAGAAACTAAATGTTCATTAACAATTTAAGTACTCCTATGAACAAGATATTAATCTTTCAGTGATTACATAAATCCAAAATAATTAATAGTTAATTTTTTACCTATTCTACTGTGTTATGTGATCGTAGGAAACATTGATTTCTAGCATTTTAAAAAATGTTTGCGTCCTTGCTATATACCAAGTGCTTTTCTAAGCATCAAGGTTGCACTACCTTTTTGCATTCTGTTTTCTCATTTAAATAAATCTACACAGTTATACCTGATTTTGTACCTGTAATTTTGCATTTTTTCTTTTCTTTTCTTTTTTTTTTTTTGTAGAGGAAAGCCACAACATTATATAGATTTCAGACCAGGAAGGGCTTAAATCTGCTTCTGCTGTGGCATTAGGAAGGTGACGCACATATAGCAGTGGTACATGCCTGTGATCCCACCACCCTGAGGAGGCTGAGATGGGAGGATCATCTTTGCGTCCAACCTGCACAACTTAGCAACTTGGGGAGGCTGTCTCCAAAAAAAAAAGGGCCTAGGGATATAGCCCCATTACAGAGGCCCTGGGTTCCATTCCCAGAACAACAACCAAAAAAGACATGCTTCAATTAAAAATCATCCTTATTGTGCCTGAGCTTCAGTGTGGCTGATGTCTGACTTTAGTTCTACTTCTGGAACACATATGCCCAGCCCTGCTCTCTTTCAGGGGACCATGTCACAACAAAGAAAGCAGGCTCGTCAGAGCATAAGCACCTCTTCTTTAGACAAAAATACATTTCTAGGGTTACCAGCTGTAGGAAATAAAATAGAGGAGGACCAGTTAAATTCGCATTTCAGATCTATTTAACACTAAAAATCACTTGTGATCTGTCTGAAATTCAAACTGAAGTGGTAAAAACTGTGTTTTATCAGGCCACACTATGAATTTGTTTCAAATGTTTCCTCTAATGTGAGGCTAAAGTTTTGATCATCTTTCTGCAGACAAGTTCTGAGATCTGTGAGAGTGGCGGTGAGTATCATCTGTGGCTCTTCAAACAAAAATATATTGCAACTTAGGGGTCCTCTTCCCAGAAACGCATACAAACACTTGGCACAGTTTCAGGACTCAAAAGCCCAACTGTGTAAAGGATCCCTTCCTGTCCCCATTCCACCTGAGCCCTACACCTTTTGTTTGCACAGTGATTTATGGTTTTCAAGGTGCTTTCATCTCATGAATAAATATAATAAACCTATCTCATTTTATAGATGAGGAAACTGAGATTAGGTGTCAGTAACCATCACAAACTCAGTAATTGAAATCCAGTTTTTTTCCATTTCAACTATTTGTTCATGCCAGCTTTCCTTATAAGATTTCCCTCTTAAAAATATTCTGATTTTCACAAGCATTTTTGGATGGAAATCAAATTAGATGATAAATTGTAAGTACCAGTCTTTGCTCCTTAGTAAGAAGCAGCTAGTTTTGGCCAAGCCACGTCACCTCTCTGGCCACTGTCCCAGGAGGGAGCTGGGCAAGATAAGGTACTCTGAGAGACACCAATCTGCAGTTCTGTATACAGACCCCTTTCCTCATCCTCTTGTCCCTGGTAGGCTGCGACTTCTATGATTTCTACGGTACAGAAGTTACACGGAAAGGGGTTGAAGTTGGAGTGCTAGGAGTTAGGGAGATGAAGGACTGCGCTACCTGGGTGACTCCAGGTCCTCCTTCTGGAGGGGGCTCTAGCAGCCAGGAGCCGTGGAATGAAACCTGTTTGACCCTGGGTTTGCTGAGAAGCATAACTCTGTTCTAAATTGACCAAATACCTCAATGTAAGGGCTAAAACTATGAAACGCTTACAAAAAAAATAAGTGGAAAGCTTTAAGGCACTAGTCTTGGTAATGATTTCTTACATATGACACTGGAAGTACAAAGAAAAAAGAAAAAATAGATATGTTAGATCCACTGAAATTAAAAAGCTTGTGTTGGTGTGGTATTGCACTCTGTGACTTTATCTACTCAAGAGGCTGAGGTGGAAGGATCATAAATCCGAGCCCAGCCTGGGTAACTTAGCAAGAGTCTCTCTCAAATTAAAAAAAAAAAAAAGCAACATGGGGGGTGGGGTAGTGTGCTTGCCTAGCATGTGTAAGGCCGTAGTGATCAATTCCCAGAACTGAGAAAAAAAATTTAGACTTGTGTTTCAAAGGTCATTATCAGTGAATGAAGTGGCAGCCTGTGGAGTAGAAGAAAATATTTGCAAAGCAAGCATCTTTTATTTTTTTGAACTGGGGATGGAACCTAGGGCCTTTCTCCCAGAGATGGATGGTGGTGGCACACAGCAGTGTGGGGTACTTCATTCTTTAAAGCAATACACTTAAACTAATTAAAATGCTAAAGGTTTTTTATTCTTAACATGTATTTGCAATACATAATAATAACAGCTTGAGGAATTGGCATATTTACATATCACATCCTGGTTATTTTTACTTCCCCTTCCCCATCCCATCCCCTCAGCCCTGTACATCCTCTTTCCCTCTCCATAAAGTCTATCGTCTTACTTCCTTCTGTCTCTCTCTTACTTTTTTATGGTTTGATTTTCTCATGTTGGGGAAACCATGTGATATTTAACCTTCTGTGTCTGATTCATTTCGCTAAACATATGTTCTTAAGGTGCATCCATTTTCCTACAAATGATTCAAATTTACCTCTCTTTATGGTAGTGTAGTATTCCATTGTGTAAATGTACCGTATCTTCTTTAACCAATCATCTATCGATGGGCATATTGGCTGCTTCCAAGATTGGCTATTATAAATTGTGCTGCTATAAACATAGGCATGCATATATCATTGTTGAATGATGACTTTAACTCTTTTGGGAAGATCCCCAGAAGAGGTGTAGCTGGGTCAAATAGGATATCTTTAAAAGGGTAAATTTTATATTGTGTTTATTTTACCCCAATTTATTTATTTATTTGTTTATTTAGAGGCAGGGTTTGATCTGTAGGTTATGCTGTTCCTGAAATCACTATGTAATTCAAGATAGCCTTAAACTCAGGACAATCCTTCTGCCTCAGCTTCCTGAGTGCTGGAGTTACAGGCATGGGCCACCATGCTCAGGTTTTTTTTTTTTTTTTTTTTTTAAACAGGGTCTTGCTCTGTAGTCCAGGCTGGTCCTGAATTTACCATGATGTTTAAAGAATGAAAAAAGCTAGGCCCAGTGGTGCACGCTGGTAATCCCACACTGAAGGGCTGAGGCAGGAGAATTCCAAATTCAAGCCCAGCCTGGGCAATTTAGAGAGTTAGTAAGCCTTGTTTCAAAATAAAACATATAAAGGGTTGGAGATGTAGCTCAGTACAGAAGCCTTGGGCTCAATCCCCAGTACCAAAAAAAAAAAAAAAAAAAAATTAGCAGTTAAAAATAATCAAATTTAGTATTTGACTAAAATGATCAGGATGTGGTGTGGAAGAGAAAATAAACAAGTTCTTCTGGAGGACTCTCAAGTTTCTGGCACGATCAGATGAGTTCATGGTAATGTCATTTAATGAGCTATGTCCCACTCCAGGAGAAGCAGATTTTTTATTTTGTTCTGTTTTTGTTTTAGACAGGGTCTAACTAAGTCACCCAGGCTAGGCTCGAAAGTGCCCTCCCCCCATTTCAGCCAATTGATTACCTGGGATTTTAGGTGTGTACTATTTGGATTTTGAAATATGCTCTTGCTATGTGGCCCAGGCTGGTCTTAAACTCCTGTATTAATCCTCCTGCGTCAGCCTTGCATGTACTGGAACTACAGGGGCACAACACTGCATCCTGCTTGAGGAGAAATAATTTGGGGTGAGATGATCTGTTTCATTTCATACTTTGGGATATCTGAGGGCCACCTAATAGTTAGCCAAGTACAGCTTCCGAGGAGAGGAATGTAAGCTGGACAGTACAGATTTTCAAGTTATTTGTTTGAAGAGAATAACGAAAGCCAGGGGAAACGCCCGCATGTGCTGACTCGGCCGGCACCACGGACACCGCCAAGTAAGACTTGGGCAAAGGAAGAAGAGCTCAGGACCCGCAGGGCGGCAATCAAGGCAACCAAGCGTGACAGCTGGAGGCCGAGGAGGAAGGCCTCCCAGGAAGAGGAAGTAGTCACAGTGAGGAAAAATCAATTAAGTACAGGCCTGAAGAACACCCACTGCATTTATAAGTAAGAAAGTCAGCCATGACTGTAGACAAAGCCCTTCATGTGGTGGGGTGTCATTTCCACTTGCTGGGGGTGTGTGTGTAATCTTCATCTGAAGAATTGTCTTCTTTGATAAAGCAGAACAAAATTCTCAGAGAAGGTGAGTTTTGTCTAGAAACCTGAGTTAACTGGTGACTTCCAGTTTTCGTGACATCCCATATGTATGGGAGAGGCGGAAAATGAGGAAAAGAAGATAGCTAAGCATGGACAGACCCTTTCAGAAGTTTGGAAGAAGAGAAAAATAAATGTGTTCCGTTCCCCCGGATTCGCAGTGACAAGGTTCATCTGCGTGCCACGTTCACTCTTTGGAATGGCTTCTCCTGATTCTGCCCGTTTCACCACCTGGTAAAGTCAGGCTCCTCCCTAGACAGCACTGCAGGTCACTCCCTCTCCAGCGCCTTTCCCACTCCTCTTCCAGAGATAATTCAACAGGAAAGCAAACTGGGTGTGGCGGTACTCACTTATAATCCTAGTTCTTGGGACACCAGGCAAAAGGATTGTGAATTTGAGGCCAGCCTGTGCAACGTGGTGACACCTGTATCCCACAAAGCAAAGTCCCCAAACAGACAACCACAATAACACCAGACAGCAGGCCAATGAACGGATACCTCTTTAAAATAAGACACTTAAAAATCTTTGTTCAACACTTTTTAGGTGGGGTTAGGAAGAAAGTAGTATTTGTATGATGAGCTGGAGGCGTGTCAAAATTCTTTTAAAAAGAAATCTCAGTTGTCTGTGATTCTTGTTCTCATTTCTATTTTCTTTTGCAATTTACTGAATCAGACTATTTGGAAGATACACCAAAGGATTTAAAATTTAGACTTTGTGCAACAGTTTCAAATCCATTCCAGAAAAAACAGCTTGGTGCTATGCATGATTTGATTCCAGAATTTCAGTTGACTTCATCTGCAGCTGCTCATAGCAGAATTGATCAACAGGCATAGGTCAGCTCTAAAGGAGACATTTTTATTTTTTTATTTTGTGTGTGTGTGTGTGTGTGTGTGTGTGTGTGTGTGTGTGTGTGTCTAATTTTCATCTGAAGAATTTTCTCCTTTGATAAAGCAGAACAAAATTCCTTTTTGCAAAGAAGATGAGCCTCATCTAGAAATCTGAGGTAACTGGTGATATCCGGTTTTCATGACATCCCATCTGTATCGGGGCCTGGGGCAGGTGCTAGAGCTCTTATTCCTTGTGTACCTCTGTTCCTTACCGTAGCAGAACAGTGTGTTCCCTCTGCTCTTTATAATCAAAACCATGATACTGCAATAGTTTTCACATATATTTTGTCTCCTACAAGGTCTTCTGCGACCACATGTCTCCATGGTGCCTCGTGATCTCTCAGGAAATGACCAAATAGTGCCATGAGCAGCTAGGAAAGACTAGCTGGCACTAGGCCCTCATGTAGGACATCAGTGATGGGTTTGAAATGTCCCTGGACCCCTGGACATGATGCTCAAAAATACCTACTAAAAATCACAGAATTTAAGAACAACTTGACCATTTTTTCTTCACTGCCCACACCAAACATTTATTGTTTCTAAGTAGAAGGAAAGTTTAATTGACGATCCAGGCACTGACCTAGAATCTTTATGTATATGTATTTCTTATTAAATTATCATGACAGTACTATCAGGTAGATGCTATTAGCCTCCCTTTTATAGGTTAAATAACTGAATTCAGAAAGACTATGTAAGTCTGGGATCCCTGAGCCAGGAAGAGGCAGAATTCACCATTATATTTACCTCTGGACTTCTCTTTCTGTCATGTCTCTGGTTACAGTTACACATTACATATCTCAAGAAGGAGCTGTAAGGAATAAGGGATTCTCAAGCATTACATTAATTAGAACTTTCAGATGATACTCCAGAAATCAGAGCCTAATTCTCTCCAGCTTCAGCCCTGAAATTGAAATACAGTAATGTTAGACATAAAAATGTATCTTGATTTCCCCCCAAGGAATTTCCTTCTCTCATCCACACAGTGAGCATTAACAATTAATGGGAAATGCTTTCCAAACCATATAGCACCGTTCTTAATATTTATGGTGCCCACGAAACATACAAACATCTGTTCTGTCGAGTGGTAGCTATTAAAGCCTACTTAAGTGCCAAGCACTCTCTCTCACGCAGACGAGTCAGTACTTTAAGAACTCGCCCCTCTGGAGTTATCTAAATAGCAAAGATGGGCGGAAGACCATTTTAGACTCAAGGAATATTAGTTCATTTTATCGTGGCTGAGAGCACATAGTAATGTTAAATTGAATAAAGTTATCTTTTAGATGCTTGACATGGTTTTTCATATTAGGGATTACTGCACCCCTCAAACTGATGTCAGGGTTTGATCCCTGTGGGAATAAAATTAGAAAAGACTCAGAAGGTGACAGATGAGCTCATCTGTCAGCAAGAGTTACAGGTCTAAGGAACCTACTGCTAAAATAAGACTGAAGAGTTAGCCCACCCAAAAGCCAATCACAGTGGCCTGGAAGTCCCTTGGGAAGCATACCTGGAATAAAGTTATAACCAAGAAAAAATATTTTACTCTTCTTACATTAAAAAAATGGTAATGAGAAGAGAAGGTAGAGTCTGATGGCAGAGTTTAGTCAGTACAGCAGTCTGTTCACCAGATACTCTATTCATTAATAAGATTTATTTTGATAACTCCCTGGTATCTATATGCCAGCATGACTTACATGAGCTAGTTTCTATGTACACTTACAAAATTTACTTGAACAAAGCAACTCATGTAAGTGCGATTACCTAAACTTTCCCAGCCAACATGTCTTCAAAATTGCAACAAACACAAGATTGCCATAACAACCACCATTACAACAGTAATCAAAATGGCAACTAACTATTGTTAAACACTTACCAGATGTCAGATATACTTCCAAAGCTGTGCATATAAATTACCCACTGAGTCCTCACAGCCATCCCATGAGAAAAAAAAAGAAGAACTGATATACATAGAGGCTATGTAATTTTGGAAAAGTCAACCGCTCCTGAGTGGCACAGCCTAAAGTCTAACTGAGGTAAGCTCTCCGCTCCTGGAGCCACTCCAGGAGCTGAGAGAGAGCAAGAGGAACAAAATCTACATATTCAAATGAAGTGTTCAAGTGGAGGTTTCTCAGCTCCAAGATACACAGTTCACTTAAAGTACTTCAAATAAAATGTTCTGTGAGGTTCCCAACATCCTCTTCACTCCTGCCTTATCTCTACTGTTGCATTCATTCACTATGCCACCATATAATTATTTGATGATATATTCATTATAATAGTTCCACTTGATGCCAATAAATCCATGATTTTATCTTTAATTTAAATGATATCTGTAGTGCTTAGAACAGTACTGGGCAAACAGTAGGTACTCAAGAATAGCTACTCCAATGCAAGAGAGAGTTGTTGAGGGCATTGGACATCTGCACCAGTGTTAGCCGATTGCTTCTGTGATTTTAAAAACCAAGAAAGAAAGTCAGGCAGAGTTCAAGGGAACTGAAAATTCAGAAACAGAACTCATTCCCCTACCCTGCCCTCTGTCATCCTCTTCTTTGCATATATATTCTTTTTTTTTCTTTGTTTCAACAAGGCTGCTTTTGCTTGCTTGTACTTTGAAGCTTCCCATAATTTTGGCTTTAGGGAAACTGGTGAGTCATGTTTCCAGCTTCAGCCTCATCTCTACATGGCCTTCAAATTTTGGAGCCCATCAGTCCTTGCACACACAGTGTGTACTGACCTGTAGTCTCAGGACAAAGAGCCTAATTGGTCAGCTTAGGTGCAGAGTTCTGCAGTTGTCCAACTAGCTGCGGCAGAAAGGTTTGACCAAAAAAGGCCACCTAGGCTTCACACTTAGCCTGGAAGCTGACTCAGCTGCGAAGGTTATGAACTGAATGCATACCCTTCTACAGAGAGTATCAAGCTGATACTGTTTTCTTTTTGAATCTACATAACTTTTAAAAACCACCAAGGAGACTATTTTAAATTACATTGAAAATTTATAGTCATACACTTACTGTATTTTAACAGAGAATTTCTATGGACTGCCATTTTCCAGTTGCTTGCATTTTCAATTTTGTTCTTTGATTGCTTAACACACAGACATCTTTTCTTTTTTGCCATGCAATGAAAACGTTCTATTTTGATAGATATGGTATGTTTTAGTCATAGTGTTTGCATTTTCATTATGGTATCAAGAAGTTAATCTATTCCACTCTGCGTAACCAGTGTAGTTAAGGGCTTTTGACAGTTTCTTGTGGTAATTGCATTATGATTTTCACCCTCTTCTGTTTTAGACTACATAATTTCTAAAGCTCTAAGAGAATTGATGGAAATTTTACTTGCAGCTCATGATTTAACACTGACGCTGAAGAGTCCTAGATTACTCCTAATTTACAAATGAATTCCGAAAGATCGCTTGTAAAGTCAGTTGTTCAAAACTTGAAATACAGAGCTGGGTGAATTGTAGGTCCTCTGAAAATACACACGGAATGTGTAACTAAATAGGTTGGAATGGATTCATTGATATTATTTTGTTTTTTCACTTGTTACTTAATCTTCAGAATTCTATGAGGATTTCCCCCCTTTAAAATCTCTAATCCTAACTAAATTTTCTAGTAATTTCACTCAAAAAGACAAATTTAGCTCATTGTAGTGGCCCACACCTATAATCCCAGTCGGTACTCAGGAGACTGAGGCTGGGGGGTCGGTTTGGGCTACAAGGTGAGATCCTGTTTCAAAACAAAGCAAGTACAATGGATATATCTTAAAACTTTGTATTGATGTATAAAATATACACAGAAAAATGTGCCTTTCTCAAGTGTAGCACTTTCACAAACAGAACACATCTAATCAAGAAACGGGGCTGGAGGAATGGCTTGCGGTCAAAGCGCTTGCCTAGCAAACATAAGGCCCTGGGTTCGATTCCCAGCACCACATAAAGGTGAATGTAGTGGTGCATGCCTGTAATCCCAGCACTTAGGAGGCTGAGGCAAGAGGATTGGCGAGTCCAAGGCCAGCCTGGGCTACATAGTGAGTCCAGGACCAGCCTGGACTGCAGAGTGAGACTCTGTTTCGAAAAAGAAAAAAGAAATGTTGTCAGCATCCAGAAACTTCATGCTTCTTTATAATAACTACACTCCCAAATGAAAAGGATATGATTTAAAAATTAAAATAGATGTGCTTATGGTTACTTAATAATATATTAGGAAGAATGATGCTTAAGTAAATCCTTAATTGTCCATGTAAAATTCAATACAGTGTGTTACTAGACTTGTCACTTATGATGAGATGTATAGCCAAGTGTGGTAGCACACATCAGAAATCCCAGCACTCTGGGAGGCTGAGGCAGGAGGATCAAAGTTCCAGCGTAGCTTGGGCAACTTAGTCACCTAGTACTCTGTCTCAAAAAAGAGAAAAAAAAAAAAGGTGGGGCGGGGGGAGTGCTAAGAATGTAGACTAGTGTGAAGGCCCTGGATTCCAAGAAAAGAAAAAAAAATCATAATAATAATGGCCTGAATAAAGTAATTCATTTATCTTTCCCTTGGAGCTTTTCAAAGCTGGCTTGGGAGCTTCACAGTTATCAGATCAACTGTTCTAGTGCACAGCTGGTGACAGAGCAAGGTGGCTGTGGAAATCCAGTCTTCATATCCACATTTCAGACAGGAAGAGAGAGAGAGAAGGAAAAATATTCCACCTCCTAGCTGATTAAATTTACTTCTAAGGAATCTGTCCCCAGCCTCTCATAACATTTCTTTTATCTAATTGTCCAGAATTCCATAATTAGGCCATCGAGGGTTTTTTTGTTTGTTTTTGTTTTTAAGACAGGTACTTGCTCTGTAGACCAGGCTAGTCCTGATCTCACCATGTAACCCAGACTGGCCTCAAACTCACAGCAATCCTCCTGCCTAAGCCTCTTGAGTGCTAGGATTACAGGATTGCACCACCACACCCAGCGGGCCGTCGAATTTTTACAGGAAATTGGTCATTCACCAGCCACACTACTCCCCTGTCATACAGGGTTTTTATTAGAAAGAAGACACTACATTGAGTTATACAACTGTCTTTATAGTAAAAATTCAAAAAAGGAACTTTTTTGTTTATATAGATTAACTATATAATACTATTTATTCATTTATTTATTTTAAAACAGGGTTTTGCTCTGTAGTCCAGTTTGGTCCTGCTATAGTTACATTGATTTCCATTGTAATTGCTTACTGTACATTATTAAAGGAAAACTTTCTTCCAAAAAGAGAAATTCAGGCATTATGTATAAAAATAATTGAGAGGTGAGACTTCACAGACACTTCTAAGATCATTTACTACACAAACTGTTTTTCTAGCCAGATTTATGTACTTGCTGCAGAGCTTGTAAGCCAGACAGCCTTCCTTCCCTAGCCTGAGTCCCACCGGTAGAACACCACAGATACAGCTTCTCTTCAATTGTAGCAGAGTCATGGATAGAAAATTTCCTCTGCAGTGTGCGTGCATGCGTGTGTGTGTGTGTTGGGCATTGATTAGAAAAATCCAGAGTATTCAGTTCTCATCGGCATATCTTCTTCTTTCAGGTTTAGTATTTTGAGATCAGCAAAAGAGTAAACATAAGTTACAATAGAGCCCAGCTTATCATTACCCTATTTACATGGCGACAAGTTCGATCTTGCCTACCACAAGAAAAAGCTCGGCCATGGAAAGGCTCAGGTGGTGTGATTACAAGGCAGGTGCTGCTCTGGTCTGCCCTCCGCACTGTGTCATTAATGCTGGGCTGACTTCCAAGGCGAGCCTTCCCCAGGGCTGGGCGAGCCCGAGAGCAGCTGAACTCTGAAGCCTTTGTACCTGTCATTTTTGAACAGGTGGAATCTGGTTAGGCTGAGCCTCCAGGCCAGCCGGCATCAGCAGAACGAGGGATACAAGTACTGGGAAGAGCCAGACGGGGAGGGGACTGGTGGCTATTGAAAGGCCTGTCTCTAAAAGAGTGCTTTTCCAGGGTTAAGTAGGAGACTGGACAGGGCAGCAGGAGTGGAAGATAAACACTGAGAGAAGGACAACGAGGGAGTTTCCCAAGCAGGCATGGGACCTGGAATGAGTCCACCCAGGGCCCCAGGGTGCAGGAGAGCGAGGGCCAGGTGGCTGGTCCCTGGGCCATCGCTGAGCACCTGCTATGGAAAGGCACTGGGCTAAGTGTCACTGGGAGCCCACATCTAACCCAGACATGGGTCTTGATCAGAGACTGCTGACGGCTACTTACCAACTTCTGTCAAGGACACTAGGGTATGGGTTTAAAGGACATAGCAAGTCTCAAGGTGGCCATTGCTAGGAGAGAAATGTAAATGAAACATTCCAGAAATATGGAGTGGGGAGCTGAACAGAAACAATGGTACATGCAAGGTGAAGTGGGGAAAGGGGGCTGTAAGAGGTTTAAAGATGATAGATCCTTTGAAGTCAGGCCCAATGGCCCAGGCCTATAATCCTGAACTCTGGAAGACTGAGGCAGGACAACCACAGGATTGAACCCAGCCTGGGCAACTCAGCAACTTAGCGGGACCCTATCTCAAAATCAAAAGACAAAAATGGGCTGGGGATGCAGCTCAGTGTGAAGGCCTCAGATCTGAACCCAGCATTCCCTCCCCACAAAGCTGATGTAGCTGTCATCCCATTGGCTAGAGCAAGGAGAGAATGGGGGTCTGCTCATTGGGAGGCCAGCTAGATATATATGGTCCTCATGCAGGAGTTTGTGGCACTGGGAGGGTGGCTCTTAAGAGACTCAAGTGGAGCCAGGCATGAGGTCACAAACTTGTAATCGCAGCACTTTGGGAAGCAGAGGCAGGAGGATTGCAAGCTCAAGTTCTACCTCAGCAGCTCATCAGTGAAAGACTTTGTCTCAAAATAAAATATAAAAAGGGTTGGAGAGGTAGCCCAGTGCAAAGGCCCTGGGTTCAGTACCCAATGCTGGAAAAAGGGGTAGGGGATGGGGAGAGCTATGGTGAAAGTGAAACTAAGGCATGGCAGGATAACAAAATCACAGGTTACCCCAGTCCTCTTCATGTAAAATCTCTATGGCACAGACCCCTCCTAAGGAAGAGCAAGGAAAACGCCTGCCCCTCTTTCTCTTGGTACAGCTATGTCCGACCTGTGGCCTGCCTTCATAGAGTTCCCCCACCTTTTCTTTTAATGTTATAATAAATACAAAAAAAGAAACTTGTGTTACTTACATGCACGAACTGTATTGTATATTTTACATGCAATCCAAAACAGTTCCTCTCTGGTCAAAAAGAAATGAGGAAAAATAGTGGGCTGGTGGGAGTTTCTGCGTCCCTCTATGTCCTGCAATCCCCGAACTTTGCCTTCCCCCACTGCTGCCTCCTCTCAAGAAGACTCAGTGACACTCAGTTTCTGTGACCTTCCTGCCGACATGTGGTGCGTGCAGAGCCACCTGGAGAAGGGGAGTGACAGCGAAGGCAGAGGGAGGGGAGTGGGCACCTGGCCACAGCTGTCCCTCTAGGATAAACCTGGTGATTAGCTGCAAGGTTTTTTAGACTTGTGTCTTGGAAAGCTGTCCCTAGAGTGCAGTTTTGTTCAGGGGTAGGGGGGTTGTTGGGGACTCCTAGCAGCCTCGGGCTCGAAAGGGGTGCCTGCCAAGGGCTGGAGTGTGCAGGGAGAGGAAAAGCAGTATGGACGTAGGGAAAAAGAAGGAGAATGCCCAGGCATTTACCCCATTCCCACGGGTACCATGCAGATGCCAGAGGAGCAGACTGGGAGGAGGAAAATGGCCCCACTATGGCAAAACATATATTTTAAAAATGTTTTTTGATTTGGAAAGTCTCATTATGTTGCCCAGGCTGATCTTGGGTTTCTGGGCACAAGTTACCTTCCTGACTCAGCCTCCTGGGTAGCTGAAACTACAGGTATATGCTACCTATGCCTGTGCCCAGCTCATATATTGTGTGTGTGTGTGTGTGTGTGTGTGTGTGTGTGTGTGTGTGTGTGTGTGTGTCCAGGGCCTTCACACTGAACTACATTCCCAGCCCATTTTTATTTTTGATTTTGAGACAGTGTTTCACTAAGTCATTGAATTGTCTAGGCTGGGTTTGAACTTGTGATTCTCTTGCCTCAGCCTTCCTGAGTGCTGGGATTATAGACCTGTACCACTAGGCCCAGCTTATATATCTTTTTTTAATGTTTTACTTTTTTATTTTTTCTTTCCTTCTCTTAGCCTTTTCTTCATTGGAATAGCTAGATGATACGGCACCTCTTGTCAAACAAGCAGAGGGAAGGCTTTTAAGTTTTAACAGCCTTGACCCAGAAAGGATGTGGGACACAGGGAGAAAAAGGCTTCTTTTCCCTAGAAGAGATAAAGACGTGCTGGGTTGGAATGGAGGGAAGGAGTCTACAGGGAGGGGATGTGTACAGGCGGTGGGGGGAACAGAGACATGGTGGGAGGTGGGACTGGGTCATGCCCTTTACTGGGACAAACTCCAGGGAAGGAAAAAATAGTCTCCAAAAGGTATTAGATGACATGGTACAGAACGGACTGGAGCTTCAACTTTTAGTGAGAACCTGGGAGATTAAGACAGGATTCCAGCAGTGTGGCTGCGTTGTGCAGCCATGTGCAAAGGGCGGTTGGCAGCACCTTCCGCCTCCACATCTCACTGGGTTGAGTGGGCCCAGCTGAGCTCCAGGAATGCACAGGATTGTCACCTGGGGAGTCACATTAGGGACCCAGGCCAACAGTCAGGCAGATACTGTAGACAGATGATGAGTCAGGTTGGAGCTGCTCACACAGAGACACTCACATCTGTGGGCATTTTCTAGCAATTTCATGGGCATGTGTTTTTGTTACATTTGTAAAAGTAAAAATATTTAACCACAGTAAGTTAGAGTCCTTATAATTCCCACTTGGATTTTTTTTTATTACATTTCCCTTCCATAATCCAACATAGAAATTTGGCTGTGGACATTTTTGGGACTCAGCTGAGGAAAATTTCAAATATACCACTTAAACTACAAATAGACTTTTGAGATTTTTTTTTTTGAACAGTGTCTCACTAGGTTGCCCAAGTTAGCCTCAAATTCATGGGCTGAAGCATCTTACTGCCTCAGCCTCCAGACTGAGGTGCCTGCCACTGACCCAAACTTAAATGTATTATTTAAATAAATAAAATACTGCTCAGGTTAAAATGAAGTTATTTTAAAAACTAATAAAATATGAAGCAGGGTGATAAATATACATTAATGAAATCGGTAGACATTTTTCTACTCCAAGAAGCAAATTGTAACAAAAATAAATTTAGGAATGAAATCGTTAGGTCAAATTAACTTTCAAGTAAAAGTACTGAGTAGACTTTTAGATTATTTGGGTTATTTGGTGACCCACCTAAGAGAAAAAGAGCATAGAAATACACTGAGAAATACTTCTGATTTGACAGAAATTATCAACATTAACAAAAGTAATGCAAAATTCATAAGGTGCTGCTACTGGCATGAATATGTGGATAGGAAACTGGTTAATGAGTCTATCAATTTAAAGATTGGTGTTATTTCAAATATTCAATTTGAAATCTTATAGCTGCTAAATGAAAAAAAACTTGATAAAAATGTTCTCAAACTTGATATTTTGGGGCTGGAGGAATAGCACAGCAGTTAGAGCATTTGTCTAGCAAGTACATGGTCCTGGATTTGATTCCCCAGCACCACATAAACCGGGCATGACGGCACATGCTGTAATCCCAACACTCAGGAGGCTGCGGCAGAAGAACTGCTGTGAGTTTGAGGCCAGCTTGGTCTCCATAGTAAGCCTGGTCTTCAGAGCAAGAAAATAAAAACATACAAATGTCTCAAAAATAAAAATATAAAAACTTGACAATTATGAATGCTTATATGACACTGCAAGTGGTGAACTGTGAAGCTGAAAAAATAAAAATATCATGTGATATGATTTTCTTCATTCTAAATGAAAATTCATATTTGCACCTAATTGGGTAGTTATTTTTTGTATTCTTTTTCTTAATGGACTCCTCCCTTCCCACCTGTCTGCCCTTCAGATCCCATAGCAACTGAACACACGCTTGTTTCTCTCCCTCCCTGCCTCAACGCCTTGACACAGTGATGTTTGCACAGGACCCGTTTGTAACCCTGAGAAAGCGTAGGCGATCACAGGCCAGCTGCCAGGCAGGCGCTATCACCCCTCTCTTCCCAGGCCAGGACTCAGGAGCTGGACACCGGCTACTACCTTCCTGTCTCCTCTTGGCCTTCTTGAGATGCAGTCCATCACCCACATTCCCTTGAACTCTGGGAGATGAAAAAGAAGTAGGACCCATTGTTGTTCCTTCAACATCAAAGGCACAAGGACCTCTGCAAACAGAAAAATGAAATTATGCAAGGGGCTTCTGCGTGACCCTCAATCTCTCTGCCCTGGCCATGCCCACAGCTGAGATAGCTTTGGAGCCTCTGCAGCGTCCTCATTTCCTCAGACGATTGGTAATTTTCCTTGAACTTTGCTCCTCCAGTCCTTTCCTTGGAAGTATAAACATCTGATTCTCCGCGTTAAATCCCATCCTGGGTGAAGCATCTACAGTGCTTCCTGTTTCCTGACAAATTTATAACTGATAACATCTGATGAGACAGAAGCTTACAATAGAAGCTAAGTGTTATAGGAAAAGAAACACACCTTCCCTGTGCACCTGAGTTTATATTGAGCCACACACACACAGAACCCAGGGCCTTGTGCTCACTAGGCAAGTGCTTCAACCGCTGAGCTATTTCTCCAGCTCTCTCTCTCTCTCTCTGTCTCTCTCTCTCTCTCTGTCTCTCTCTCTCTGTGTCTCTCTGTGTGTGTGTGTGTCTCTCTCTCTGTCTCTGTCTGTCTGTCTGTCTGTCTGTCTCTCTCTCTCTCTCTCTCTCTCTCTCTCTCTCTCTCTGTTGCTGGGGATTGAGTCCAGGACCTTTACAATAAACTACATCCCCAGACCTCTTTTAGGTAGAATCTCTGTAAATTGCTACATTGCTATGCTTCATTAATGCAAGGATTTGTAATGCCACGGCATCCATAAGATATATGAGGGTGGGCTGAGGATCGCTGAAGTAAGGCAGTGGAATGAATGAGATGTGTTAGCGTGAATATGTGTACCAGGATTCTCGAAGCAGGTAACAGAGTGGCTTACAGCTAACAAGAGAGTTCATTATTACTAAGGGTTACCTCAGGGAGAGAAGTGGGCATTGGGAAGTGATGCTGCCTTGAGGGGGACTGTCAAGACTTTGGGTCCCGTGTGTCTTGCATAAATTGATTCTCCATAGATCAATTTTATATTACAGAGTTCTTGTTCTTTGTTTTTGCTGTTACTATTTTAAGCTTGAGAAACCATAAAGTCCTCTGGACAAATGTCTTGCAAATATCAAAGTCTACTATATATATTTGTAAACATACTTACACTAATGAATATCACTTAAAAAAAAAAAAACAAACCTTTCCCCTCAGAGGCTGAGGCCAAGGATGGTGAGTTCAAGACTGGCCTGAGTTACATATGAGCCCCTGTCAACAACAAAAACGAGGTGTTTTATGTTCAGCTTTATGTGTGGAATCAAAAAAGAAGATAATATGAAAGAAGGGAGATTATTATTAGAGGACAGAAAAAAATATAAGAGAGGGATGGAGGATAAGATTCAAATATATTTGTTGGAACCCAATATTTTGTAAAGTTGATGGACACTAATAAAATATATTTAAAAACCAAACCATACAAACAAACACTCTGGAAGAGACTTTCATAAGAAAATTCATAGAAAACTAGGTATATTAAAAATATAGCTAAATAGATTTTTTTGAGAGCTTATCTCAGTCATTTTGGAAAAAAATATTTCTCCTCCTTTGCTAGAAAATTAATTTCAAATTATACTACTAAAGAAATGAAATTATACAGAAAAAACAAATCATTTCTTTCAATTCTTAATGCATTACAATAAACCATTGTCTTACTTACATTTTTATTGCTGTGACTCAGTACCTGACCATCCACCCTTTAGGAGAGGAAAAGTTTATTTTAGCTTGCAGTTTCAGAGGGTCACAACCAACTCAGGGGTGGCTGGTAACAATGGAGTACATGAGGCAGAGGTGGAGGCAGTGCCTCACGACTTCACAAACAGGCCAAGTCTCATCAAGTCACATCCCAGAGAAAAGTAGCAGCATACTTATACTTCCAAGACCTGTCCCAGACATCCACCCTTTCTGGGCCTGGCTCAGTATTTTGCCCCTGCCAGGTGTGGTTTTAATCCATCACACTCCTAGAATCCAGTCCACACGCTGATAATCTAATGCGCCACACCTTGTCTTCTACCACACATCCCTAATCCATCCCTCCAGATCAGGTCTCCCTCTCCCATTAGCACATGGTTCCCATAGGTAATCCATAACACCCAAATACATAAGGCTTTTGCAGGACATTCCAGATCCAAACCACAATCCCAATAAACTGGCTTGCCCCAATGAAAACAAATTATTCTTTCTTTATCATAAAGGGAAGATTACAGATGGTACATGTAGTAAATAGTCTGCCATCTAAGAGAATATGAGGTACTGATTAATTTGGTATGATTTTTGAGGGGAGATCAAGTTTACAACTTTGATAGGGTAATATTATGAAGACTTTTAAAAGTGCATTAAACATACACACTCACGTGAGCAAGGCTCCCTGTTGCTGCCAGGTAACTCATCCAACTCAAAGGCATTTTAGTGATAATTACTATTAAAGCATGAAGCAAATGCGATATACTGATCTAGTCGTTTTGAATTTATTGTAAGAACTGAAAATTAAGACAGTATCATTTCAAAGATTTTTTTTCTCTTAAGGTATTAACATAAAAGTATCAACAATTTTCCCACTATTTTTATTAATATACATATGCAGAACATAATGTTTACAATGAATTTGGGTATTTCGTGCACATATATATCATATCAACTTTACAATCCCTTCTCATTTTTGACCCTCCCACACCCTCCTCATCTCTTCCCCCCAACTCTGCCTATCACATCATGTGGTTCTATAGAATGTCTGTATTCTGGGTTTCCCAAGTCCAAGAGACTATATAGTACTTAACATATTTAATCTTCTGCATCTGAATCATTTCGCTTAAGTCACCACTCTTTATTTAGCTCAGCTTCCTATTCCTCGAATGGACCGCAGTAGTCAAATCTTGGTGCCTCTTCTCTGAGTCCAGCTGAACCCTTTATTGGGATATTTGCCAAAAGTTCTTTTTTTATATATATTTTGCTATATCTTTGTTGATATTCTTAAACCTGGCCTTACCTACCAGTCCACATAAGAAAATAACTACAAGCATGTAATTCAAAAGACTAGTAATTATGAGAAAGAAGAAAAGTTAAATTTCAAATGCCTTAGCTGAGTACTGGAAGGTACGTGTTTGTGCATTCACAGGGTTATCTTTACGTCAGTCAGCTTTCTTAGGATAAACTTACATCAAAGACCTAATAAGTGAATTGCTATAATAAATGAACTTAAAACTATATCACATTGCAACATTAAATGTACTTAAGTCTGTATCCCATAAGTATACTTAAAGTAACAGATACGAAGGAAAATTTAGTTATTTCAGAATTTTTTTAACTTTTATAACTTATTTACTCACATTTCACCAATTACTAATATTCTGATAGATTTGGTTTATAATTTCATCTGCCTATCCATCCATATATTCATGCATACATATTTTTTAAAGATTTTATGTCAGTTCCCCATGTTGCATGTAATTACTCTGTTTTGCACACTACTAAGCTATCAAAAATTTTAATTTTGCTTTCTACTTGTCCATTAGTGACTTGGGTTTGGGTACCTTCCAAACATTCTGAAAAATGTTTCAACAGCAGTAAATATATTGTGTAAATACAGCTTTTATAGTTTCTTGAGTGAATGATTTTTACTATAATAGAAACCCAGATATACTTTAAAATTGAGACAATTGGCTCTTTAAATTTTCTTATATAAGAAAATGAATTTATTTTATATTGTTAAAGCCAAAGCAAAAAATTGGAGACACCAATATTTTTCATTTGTTACCAACTTACTCATGTGATGTCATATACAGTGTAACACCAGTTTTTTCTCACATAGTTTTCCCAGAAATATTTTTTTCTTTTGTTTTATTTTATTTTGTTTTGTTTTGGTGGTGGTACTGGGGCTCAAGCCAGAGTCTTCACATTGAGCTATATTCCCAGCCCATTTTTATTTTATTTACTTATTAATATTTATTTGGTTATTTATTTTGAAATGGAGTTTTGCTCAGTTGTCCAAGCTGGTCCTGGGCTCACTGGGTAGTCCAGTTTGGCCTCGAACTCACAGCAGTCCTCCTGCCTCAGTGTCCCAAGTGCTGGGATTACAGGTGTGCACCACCACACTCATCTAATTTTTATGCAGTACTGTGGAATTGAACCAGGGCCTCGCTTAGGAAAGCATCTTAGTCACTGAGTTACGCTGTCACCCTGCCCTTCTTTATTTTTTATTTTGAGACACAGTCTCAATAAGTTGCCTAGGCTAGGCTCGAACTTATGATTTTTCTGCCTCAACCTCCCAAAGCACTGGAATGACAGGCCTGTGCACCACCAGGCTCATGTAGAATTTTTTTTCTAAATCTGAATGTACAGTTAATGATATTCACTCAAATGATGCAAACAAAACAGTTCTCATTAGAACTGTGTGCCAGGGCAATTTAGCAATTTAGTGAGGCCCTGTGTTAGTATCAAACAGGCTGGGGCCATAGCTCAGCAGTTAACACACTTGCCTAGCAAGCACTAGGTCCTGAGTTTGCTTTCCCAGTACTGAATAAACTGGCCATGCTGGTGCATGCCTATGATCCCAGCACTCAGGAAACTGAAGCAGGAGGATTTCTGTGAACTCAAGGCCACACTGGGCTACATAGTGAGTTTAGGACCAACCTGGACCACAGAATGAGACCATCTTTCTCAAAAAAAATCATAACTGAAAATGGGCTGACAATGTAGCTCAGTGTAAACAAAGGCCCTAGGTTCCAGCACTGCAAAAATAAATAAAATCACAATAATTTAGTCCTTTGACAATTTAATTTTCTTATGTAATGTCTTGAGAATATGAAAGAACTTACTCATATGTTTACATAAGATACAATGCTATATTATACCTATATGATTTAAATGAATAAATTCATTATTTTCATAGAATTAAAGCAAAACTAAATAAACACACTAGATCCATTTTAGTCTCATAGGGCCCCAGATACAGATGTAAAACCATCTACTCTTTTCCAGCACCAATCACTACATTCTTGCTATCAATAATCTAGGTCAATACCTTTAATTATATGTTTGGGGAGTTTTTTGAGACAGGGTCTTGCTCCGTAGCCCAGGCTTGGACTCAGAGCACTTATCCTGCCTCAGCCTCCTAACGCAGGTGTGTACCATCACACCCACCTTTATGTGGTGCTGGGGAATCAAACTCAGAGCCTTGCTTTTGCCAGGCAAGCGCTCTAACTGCTGTGCCATTCCTCCAGCCCCTGTGAGTTCAACTTTAATCACTTCAGGAAAATGCGTGGCCATTGTATTGTTTCTGCTATCTTTTCCTTCTGGTACTCTGATCAGAGTTAAATATTATTCTGCCCTCCATGTCTTTCCGTATTTTCCATCATCTGTGTGTCCTTCTGGGTCATTTACTAAGCTATTTCCAGGTCAGGTCATTAATTCTGTCTTTAGCTGCTTGCATTCTGTTTTGTTTTTTTTTTTTAACACACCCATTGATGGTTCAGTATCTGGCTCATCTGTATCTATCAAATCTTAAAGCATAATCTTTTTTTTTCTTGGTGACAGAGCCTTACTCTGCCGACCTTAAACTCTCCATTCTCCACCTTGCCTTTGGGTTCCTGAGACTTCAGGCATGCAACACACAGCCTGGTTTCTATTTGGTTCTTCTACAGACCTTTCTAGCCCTTGTAACAGTTCCTTATTTCTTATTCTATTTCCTTCCACACTTGATTTTTCAAAAGCAGTTCATAAAAGATGATTTGCTGCTCTGTATGTGACGGCTCCAATTCCAATTCTTCAGGTTTTATAGTTACAAATGTTTCTTGTTTCCATTTATCCTAAGTCCTGATGACTCACATGTTGGTGATTTGTTTTTATTGTAAACGTATTCTTTTACTGAACTTAATTTGTGGGAACCCCAAGGACCTGCAAGGAGAGTTGCTTTTCTCCAGAGGGCACTTGCATTTGATTCTGTGGGGAGCCCCGGGGGGAGGGGGGAGGGCAACAGATGGGGATTAGGAGCTCCCCTTGCATACCAGCCCTAGTGACTCTCAACTCTCAGGTGTGACTTCACGATGAAGCCTGGCTCCACTCTCAGCCTCCTTCTAGGACTGGCGCTGGGGTGTCTGCACTTCAGTTCCAGCTTTTATGTTTATCTCTTCTTATTCTTGTTGAGCTCATCTTTTTTCTTACTTTCTTTCTTTTTGAGCGCTTTCATGAGACTCCAAAAACACTTTAAAATGCATGTGAGTTGTGATTCAAATCAGGACTTCATTGTATCATAGCTAATGGATCCTTTATCTAACACTCCAGGCTGCCAGAAATAGATGTCCACACGGTATTTCTAGTTGAGCAACAATTCTTATTTATAGATTAAAGTTGTGAAGAATCTTCCCTTTGGTGTAATGTTTCACTGAAGTCCCTGGCACAGTTCCATGCAGAAGAGTATCTACCTGGAAGTCAGGGGTGGGGATTATTGTCCGTGTGGCTTTGGGGAAATCACTTACCCTGGTAAATTAACATCCCTTTTCTATTTATTGTACTATAAAAGGGGATGTAATTGCCACCATACCACAGACATATTTTACAGCAAAAAGGAGAAACTATCAAAAAAAAAAAAAAACCCTTGAGATAATAGAATGGAGAAATGAAATTTAATGATTTTCACGGTAACTAACATTTATTTACCATTTGTTATCTTGGCAGTTTTCTAAGCAACTTATAAGCACTGTCTCCTTAAACTGGGCATAGTGGTGCACACCTGTAATCCCAGCAACTCAGGAGGCTGAGGCAGGAGGACTGCTGTGAATTTGAGGCTAGCCTGGGCTATAGTGTGAGTTCACAAAAAATAAATAAATAGCATTGTCTCCTTGATTCCATGAACAAATCATGTAAGGTGAATACTAATATTTTAACAGTTGAGGAAACTGGGGCCTAGAGAGATCAAAAGATGGTACTTGAGTTTGGGAGGCATCTTACTTTCATTACAGCACAACATCCAATCTAGTTATTACGATAAAGGACCCAAGGTTCCTCCAGGTGAGCCGAATACGGCCACTTCTCAGCTACCTGGATGATTTTCTCCCTAGTGATGAGGATTTCACAAACACCGTACATGGCCCTCGCCTGGGTGCCTGCTGTGCCCCCCCAGCCCAGGATTGATATGCATCTGACAAAAGCATCTTCAGCACTGAAGACTCCATTGCAATCTCTACAGCTGTGTAATCGCAGCTACTAAAAGGCAAGTTAATATATTATTCTACTCACAGAGCAGCAGTTTGATTCCTCTGACTTCTTGGCACATCTGTTTAGGACATAAATCCTAAGCAGACTGAGCCGTCACTTTCTAAATTTTCAAAATGCTTTACTAAGCAAAGTCTTTAGTGTGGTTAAGGGGAGAAAAAAATTAATAGACTCCCAAGCGAGTGGAGGAGTCTAGCGCAGTGCAGACTATGGCAGGCAGGTGCAGGAGGTCTGGGGACTGGAAGGAGGCGCGCTGTGAGGGGCGGGGGGCGGGGGGGGCGGGGCGCACACAGCTCAAGCCCCAGAGGGTGAACTCTGCCGCAACCTGAGATAATGAGAGAGGGTCTTTTGAGGTTGGATTGACCATGTTTACAACGTGTTGAATTCTTCTTATTGGCGAGAGTTCAAAATTACCTTTAAGTGGGCCTTATTAGAGGCGCTGATGATTACTGGCCACGCCCACATGTCTTTCTAGTAAAATCCCTCGCCACTCACCTTACTTAGTGGGCGGGGGGCACGTGACCTTGAGTCCAGCTCACTGGATACCTGGTCCCATGCGAAGGCCCTCAACTGTACCAGAAGTCGCTCTTTTGAGCGTTTGCAGTAAGAAACACACAGAGAAGCTCCAGCGTTGGTATGTGCTGAAACTGGAAGGGTGCAGGGACGCAGCGGCCAGCCCGGCCTTGTCCACAGCCAAGTGCCAGACGAGATCGTTGACAGGCAGGTCCAGGGGGAGGGTGGTGCGGAAGCCTGGGAGCCCCAAGAGGGCGAGGCCCCTCCTGGGCCTGGAGCTGCTGCTGCGGTTCCACTTCTGCTGCAGGCTTTGTGGTTCCCTTGACTCAGGTTTTATCCAATATCTTTTTATTTTTTTAAAATGAATCCTCCGTGTGACAGGTTTTTGAATAATGAGAAATTCGTTTCCAGTAATTTAACTTTTTTTTTTTTTTGAGACAGCATCTCACTATGTATCTCAGGCTGGACTCAAGCTCTCTATGTGTCCCAGGCTGACTTCAAACTGGCACTCCTGCCTCAGCTTCCCCCGTGCTGGGATTATAGGTGTGCACCACCATGGCTGGATGAATCTTTGCAAGCAGGTCAGCATGGCTTGGATCATACACTTCACCAGTGTTCTGTGTCCTGCCTCTCTAGGTGTTCCTGCCTAGGCTCCCTTCAAGAGCACCCTGCCTAGGTTCTGTTTCAGTAGGGTGCCTGCAAAACAAGCAGCAGAAAACCCCATTAGATGGACCTAAAAAGGGGAGTTTATTGGGATGTTTGGAGTGTCTTGACAGCTCAGCTGAGAAGCAGAACATAGCTCCAGGGCCTCAGAAGCACCTGGAACTGAAGACTCAAGTCCTGTTAGGACTTTAACTTTGTCTCTGTCACATGACTCTGCTTCTCTATATTTTTTTTCTTACTACAGACTAATTGGCCTCTGAAAACATCCCAATTTCCAACAGACTGTGTGACTTAGTAATTAGGAAGCAAGTGTAGGTCCTGACTCAGGCACACGGATTTGGAATACAAGCCTGACATTAAACTAACAGAGAGCTTGTTCTTGAAACTTAACCTGACATCTGTATAACTGTGCTAAACCACTGTTTCCTCTTCTGTAAAAATGGAGATTAAAAATAGGTGCCTCCTTCCCAGGTTGTTGTGAGGATTGTCCCTGACAGTGTATGGAAAGCATTTCACTTGGCATCTGGCTCTCAGTTTAGCACTTACTACTTCTCTGCCAAATGCAAATCCAGAAAAGGTTAAGAATATAGATCTTTCTCCCCGCAGCCACGCCAGCACTGATTGCTATTTGAATTGTTGATGTAGGCCATTCTCTCTGGGGTGAGATGGTATCTTAGCGTTGTTTTGATTTGCATTTCTCTTATGGCTAGAGCTGTTGAACATCTTTTCATGTATCTATTGGCCTTTTGCATTTCTTCATGAGTGAACTGCCTCTTCATTTCATTTGCCCACTTTTCAGTAGGATCCTTTATTTTGGTAGGCTTACTTTTCTTCAGCTCCCTGTATATTCTAGTTATAAGCTTCTTATCTGAGATGTTGGTGGTAAATATTTTTTCCCAGTCTGTTGGATCTCTTTTTACAATGTTGATAATTTCCTTTGCTGTGCAGAAACTTTTTAATTTGACAAGATCCCATTTGTTGATAATGGGGATAATTTCTTTTGCTCTTGGTGTCTTGTCAAGAAAATCTTTGCCTACCCCTATGTCTTTTAGAAATTTGCCTACTTTGTCTTCCAGAAAATTAAGTGTTTCATTGTTAATGTTTAGGTCTTTGATCCATTTTGATTTGATTTTGGTGCATGGTGATAGGTGTGTGACTAGATTCATTCTTCTGCTTGTGGATGTCCAGTTTTCCCAGCACCATTTGTTGAACAAGCTGTCCTTTTTCCATTGTATGCATTTGGCCCCTTTGTCAAAGATTAAGTAATTGAGGGTATTTGGGTTTGTCTCTGCATCTTCTATTCTGTTCCACTCGCCTATCTGTCTATTTTTGTGGTACAAAATTATACCAAATTGTACAGTACCAAATTGTTTTTACAACTATGGCTTTATAGTATAGCCTGATGTCTGGAACTGTAATGCTACCTGCTTTGGTCTTGTCGCTCAGGATTGCTTTGGCTATTCTTGGTCTCTTTTGGTTCCATATGAATTTAAGAATTGTTGTTTCAAGTTCTTTGAAGAAACTTGCAGGTATTTTGATAGGAATTGCATTGAATCTGTATATCAGTTTTGGTACAACCCCTTTGGAAAGCAGTATGGAGAGCTCTCAAAAGACTAGAAATAAATATCCCCTTCGATCCAGTGACACCCCTTCTGGGAATATATCCAAAAGAGGCCAAAACAACACATAACATACATACATATATATATATATAT
>PVKB01002903.1:0-31647 GCA_004027205.1 Ctenodactylus gundi
TTTGAATTTGGCATTAAAACCTGGCAAAAATGAAAATGTAGCACTCAGACCTGATGCTAAACCCCTAAGTAGATCTGTGCTCTAATTTGCTTGCAAGCATATGGACAATTTTCTCCCTCATCATAAGGAACTGACAAGTACTTGACCTAAAACCTCTGGCATCTTATTTTTCTCCCTGCCTTTATCTCTAAGTTGGTCTACTGTACTTGAAATATTACACATTCACGACTTTTTTTTTCCTTAGGCCTGTAATACATTCTGTGATAGCCTTCCAGAGAATGGAAATTTGATTAGAGCAGTACATTTGAAATGTCAGAGGTCTTTCTATCAGATTTTTAAAAAATCAAGAATGTTGACAGATGCGCTCAGAGTTAATGAGACTGAAGCAGAACTTCAGAAGCCCTGTAAACTAGCAGGGTTATTTAATCTTTCACTTTACATAGTTTCTCTTTGGATTAAATAATGTTAATACTGTAGCTAAAGGAAATATATAAGCAATTTTTGAACCAGTTAAACCAAAGTTAGGTATGTCTTATTTAATGCTTTTCACCTTTCTTCCCAGACTTTTCATGTTTTGGTTAACAAATTTAACCCATTTTACTTAACTATTTGAGGACTAATTAAGGACTCTCTTGAGGCGTCAGTAGATCAACTTATTCAGCAAATATCTACTCTGCTCCTAAGTAGCTGCTGACAGATATTAGGTAAGTCCTGTGATCATAACCTCCTGAAATTCAGACCCTCATGTGACATCTGCTCCTTGAGGATGTGAAAAGTCAGTATCTTGATTCTGATCAGCATAATTTAGCAAAGATAAAAAGATACACCATGATTTTGTGACTAGTTGATTGTGTCTTATATGAGAGTAACAACCTTCATATTGGGATCTCTGTTTCTCTTCAACTTGTTGTGGTGAAGTGAGTGGCTATTTTGGGGAAACTTACATAGTAAGGAACTATGGATGACCTCTAGAGTGCATACTTAAAGAATCACAAAATAGTAAGTGCCCTGGATTTCCTTACAGCTCCTTCAGACACCTGTGAGGTCACTTCAGACACCCAGGATTGTCAACAGGTACAGGCAAAACATCCTGCAAGAAAAGCTCAGAACAAAGGAACTTCAAAATAGTTGAATAAAACAAAGCCATTGGTAAGATCTCTTAGAGACTAGCCAAACAACAGCATGGAAAGAACACCCTCACCACTGTGTTTTTAGTGAATTCAATAGGGAGCTTATTGTCCATCCACAGCCTTGGGAAAGTGGGGTGCTCTGCTTCCTCTGTTATGATGTATTGGGGTTGCCAAGCTCCCATTCTCCGTCCAGTGGAAGTAAGCCATACTTTGCTATTCTCATCCCCTCAACAACGCATTCTCAGTGGAATCTATTGAAGCAGAAACCCAAAACCCCATCATCGCTAGCAGCCCTGGGACACAGAAAGGAAGTGCAAAGTCTGGGTCTCGACTTCACCTCTACCCTCCTGAGGTCAGAACAGACCACAGGGAGCTGACCTCCGCCACACCCATGCCCGTAGGACTGACCCCGGGCTTGTGAATTGAAGGTCTGCCAATTCCTATACTGTTTCCAACTCTTTCATCATTATTTCCGTTGTAGCTGTAAACATCATCATCATGACACAACAATTACCATCTTGCACATAATATTTGTAGACTTTTTTCCTTATTACTCCTCTTTAAGAAGAATTTTAGACATTTTTTCTTATCAGTGTCATAACGTAATGCAAAAACATCATATAGTTGATCATCCACTCAAATCCTTTGAAAGGCCACTGTTCACTATAATTTCTGTTTTCTTTTTAGTGTTTACTCCTTATGGGTGATACTGTCCATGATGGACTGAGAACGTATTATAAGCTATGTGTAATACAATTCATTGCATATTTTAGTCATCTTTATAGTATCTCACTAATTTTTCTCTATGCACGACTGGTCATTTTTTCTGCTTATAAATTAACATAGAAGTATTTCCACTTGTACGATGTGTTTGCAAATCTGTATTCCAAATATCTAGACAAAAAACAAATTGCCTGTTTTTCCACTTTGCTTTATTCTACCTTCTCCCACCTTTACCACACACATCTAAACCATTAGAAATGAGTAATATCAGAATACCACAGGGTTGACAGCGTGTGCACCACGTACGTGGCTAAAGCAACATCTACAGTTGCAGCGGGGTTCAAATGTTAATCACATTTTATTGTTCTTGTTCTTTACATAATACTTCTGGATCCAAGCTCAAAAAGCCACACAGGTTCTTGTCTCCTTCAGGGTAAGTAGGATATGAGCCTGTCTGTTATAATATGTTTAACAGACATCCCATTTGAGGTGTACAATCAGGGAACAGCTCTAGCATAGACTAAATTTTGCAAAGTACATTGCCAGCATACTTTGCATTGCTGCTGTCTTCTGGAATTATACTTTTTTCATCTTACCTATTTATTAATCAGTGATAATTACATCCATACTCATTTGCTACCTACCCATATATATTTTGGAACTATTTTTTTAAAATGAGTGTGTACAGAGGATATGTCCAAAACACATAATATTGTCGTTGGTGGTAACTATTGATGGAAGTAGGGATGGAACAGATGCTTCAAGGTTGGCATCTGGGCATAGATTTATTAATCAAAGTACCTACTGTACTTTGAATAAAGACTAGAGCAACCAGTGTTTAGTGGACATAGAAACCCAAAAAACTACAGAGTGTGACAAGGATCAACCTTATAAAAGGAAAAAAAGCCAAAATAATACTGACATTAAAGAAGAAAACTAAAGACTTGCAGCAGAGAAGGGATTATAAAAGCGCTATTCAACAAAGTACACCAGGAAAGAAAGCCTGGGCAGTTCCAGACCCAGGAGATAGGATGATTCTTTTTGCTATTCTGTTTTTGGAGTTGGATTATGCAGAAGTCTTTGTATCAGTCGAGGAACTTCCTAGCTGGAACTTTCTGACTGCAGTTAGACTTTTTACCTAAGCAAGAAATTTAGTTGTCAAAACATAATTCAGGGGAAAAATATATTCCATGAGAATGTACGTACACTGGGATTTGTCTTTTAGGTTGACCATTTGTGTCTGGTGGCTTAAAAGTATTTATTCATAAAAAGTAGCCCACAGAAATTTCATTGATTAATAAAAGTAAATTTGTGTGAATGACAAGTGCACCCATTACACAAGCTATGATATTTTCCTGAATATGAAATAAACACACGAAAGAAGGATTTTGAGAAGAAATAATCTAATGATGAGGAAATTCACTTCATTTGACTTTTATTTTTTCATCTGGTATGAGGTTTTTTTTTTTTTTTTCTTTTCTTCGTAGCTTTCACGTATGAAACTGCATTTAGGCTGCCAAATACAACTGACCACTGTTCCTCACAGAAAGCACAGCAGAAGATCTTGGTAATTTGGTGTTAAGAATATCTTCCATTGCATCTACAGTCTCAGCTCTTTGGGAGGCTGAGGGAAGAGGATTGCAGGTTTGCATCTAACCTGGGCAATTTAGCTACTTAAGATGTCTCAAAATGTAAAATAAAAAAATGAATGAATAAGTAAATAAAATAAAAGAGCTAGGTTCTTCACCCAAGAAAATCCCTAGCACATTCTCTGCATATTAAATATAAGAGTAGTTTAAGAACATTTTTGGTTGTGTTGGTTGTGCTGGGGATTGAGTGAATTTAGACCCTCACACATGCTAAGCTAGCAATCCTAACTCCTATACCCCCAGATCTTTCTTAATAATCTGGCATGCTTCTTCAGATTTTTGGATTTCACAAGCTATTAAAATTTCAAAACAAATGTGACTTTCCATTAAGCGGCCTACCTTTATTTGCTCAAATAAAATCGTTAATCCCAGAAAAGAAATGATTTTGATATCAATAATATTTCATAGGGAAAATAACATTAAAAATGAAAAACCGTAATTTCGAAACCAAAAACACTGAAGGAAATATGTTTGGTTTAACAAAAAATCCACTCCATTTCTCATTTCGCAGTAATCTGATGAAAAGTTTAGCCCTAAAAGCAGCAAATTGTTCTAAGCTTTGACCCAACACCAACAATGGCTGATAGATTCTTAACTCCAGCTGAGAAGCAAAGGAGCTTCACAGAAGAAAAAGTACAAATTGCGAACAAGCATATGAAAACGTGCTCTTCATCACTGGCCATCCGAGACATGCAAATAAAAACAATGTTAAGATTTCGCTTCATCCCGATGAGAATGACCTACGTCAAGAAATCAAAGAACAAAAAAGGAACTCTACTCTAGTGCTGGTGAGAATCTAGTCTGGTATAGCCGTTATGGAAAGCAGCCTGGAGATTCCTGAAAAAGTTGAAAATAGAAATTCCATTTGATACAGATACTGTCCTACTGGGCATGTTCCCAAAAGACATAAAATCAACATACCAAAAAGGCACATGTATATCCATGTTTATAGCAGCACAATTCATAATAGTCAAAACCTGGAAATAACCTATCTGTCCATGTTTAGTACTGGTTAAAGAAAATGTGGTACTTGTACACAATGGTGTACTATAAAGCCATAAAGAAAGACAGATATGAAAATTTTGAACAAAACTGGGGTCACCTCGAGTCAACAAGGCTCAGTGAACTGGTGCAAACACAGAAGACTAACTATAGATGAGTGTCCCTCTAAAGAAATCTGCAAAAATAATGGCATAGAAAGGTCCTAGTATGTGTGACAGGGTAGAGCGAGGTGCAATGGTAAGCTAGGTAAAGGAAGACGCTCTGAAAAAAGGGTGGGCATAGATACTCATTGATTCCTCAAACCCCATGTCTGTATGTGTTATAGAATATGGAGTTCATGTATGTTTAAATTAATGAAAAAGTTAAAAAACCTGAAATGAAATGCTTGAGACTAGAAATATTTTTGATTTCAGATTTTAAAAAAAATTAGAATACTTTATAGACTATTTGAAAATAGAATCAGAGCACACACATGAAATTGAAATTTGTTTACATTTCATAAACTTCATATATGCATAATATGACAATAAGTTTATACGAAATGTTTTAATTGTCTCAAAGTTTTGACTTTGAGAGTATTTTGGATTTCAAGCTTTTGGATCAGGGATACTTAACCTGTATTTCAAACCTTGCAGGCACAGATATCTGAAAGACTTCAAAAAAATTCCTCTCACTTTACATTGGACTGAGATCAGTGTGTTGTGGTAACCAGTGATGATCTTGTACATATGAACAGTGCTGATTGGCACACAGAAGTTTCAATAAACAATAAATCGTATTTAGGATACATGAAGAAATGCCCTGTGATTGACTGATGCAATCTTTCAAAACAAAAGGCTCATGAGAAAACATGAGAAAATTTATGATCTTTTTTTATTGTATTAAAAACATTTGGCTGGACTGGAGTCATAGCTCGTGGTTTCGAAAGCTTGCGTGTAAAGAGTGGAAACCTAGGTTTGATTTCCCAGCAACACTTAGGCTGGGCATGGTGGCACATGGCACACTTGTAGCAAATAAATGACTAACGAGAAAATAAAGACTTGTACTACTGGGCCTGGCTCAAAAACAAAATCTTAAAAAATGAATAAATAAAACCTGTTTGGCTAACAGTGTTGTCAGTGAATGCAGTACTGATGAAAAAAAAAATGTTTTTGAGTTTATCTTTTTTTACACCACTAACCTTTAAGTTTGACCCAACTGTTTTACATGAAGATGATTCTTGTACTGAAACAGAAGAATGACTCTCATCAGTATTATTCCTGTACTTCTGTGGCCTTATATTAAAGGCATTATTTTTACTCCTAAGATGTCAGGTGTCGCTATGTGTGTATTAAGAAAGAGCTAGGCCAATTACAATATGTACCTCCCAAGATTCTGAAATTAGAATACCCATAAGAAAGTCCAATCTGGGAAAATTCATTTTGTCATTATGTTAAGTGAATTCTTACCTAATATTTTTTCTCCTTTAGGGGCTTTAACACAGTAGAACTTGAGATTTTACTGAACTGCTTTTTAGAAAGTTTTAATCAAATGTTACCTCAGCAGGCAACAGATGGAGGAAAAGTCATTTGATATCATTTCAGTAGCAATGTGCCCAACACGCGATATGAAGCACAGATGTTGATCTGGAATGGCCATGACGTTGGAAAATGAAAACTTGGAAGAAAGCTATCGAGTTCCAAAACCTCTCCAATGCCATATTGTAAACAGGCAGGAGAGCCTCCAAGGGGTAGTGTTAATTCCTGATTCTCTCAGAGTCTTCTCATAATCGAGAAAGCACTTGTGTTTGGCACTAAAACCTCAACTCAAAGAGATTTTTTTTACATCTTTTGAACAACATTTTTAATTAATATGAGTTTATGAGAGATTTTTCTTACCTCAGTGAATTTTTCCAGTTTTACATTAAAAATGTTATGTATCTCTCCTACATTATACGACAAGAATCCAAATTAATTCTCATACATTTTTTGACATCTTTAAAAATATGTGGTTTCAAACACTTAGGTGTTCTAGATATGTGAGGCCAAAAGTGCCCTTCAGGAAACTTCCCCTGAATGGTTGTGAATATTTTTTTCTCTTAACTTTTACTGATGTTAAAGCATTTTGTGCTCCAGCGCTTCCAGGAGGGTTTCTTCCATACACAGAGGGAAATATTCGAGTTGTTTGTCAGCTAACACTGTGGGCATGAGTGAAGTTATCTCTTCACAACAGGGTTTCTTTTTTCTGCATTGTAGACAGGCTCTACTCTCATATTTCTGGGGCTTGAGGTAAGCGGACAAGTGTTGAATTCTTTATCTAATGCTCATCTCTATTTCCCTTCCCTGAGTCCAGGTGTACTTCACAAAACCAGGAATTGGTTTGTGGATATCACAGCTCTTAATGCCTGCCACTGAGAGCAAAGACATTGATAAGATATGCCTCTTGAGCCACGGCCGGGACAGAAGGATATGAACATCACAACAGTGTGTTCTGGTCTAAGGAGAGAGAAGAGTAAAGGGACTGTGAGCAGCTCTCCGACTATTGAGGAAGGATACATACCTAGAAGACAACGTGATAGTGCAGGTATGTAGGCTTTTCTTAGTTAAGGCCAATAGAATAAAGTGTCATAGACTAAGTTGTTTAACCAACAAATGCTTCTCATGGATGCAGAGGTGGAAAGTCTCTCATCAGGGTGCCAATGTGGTCAGCCTGTTGTTTTTTTCTGCTTGATTATGCGCTCACCTGGCCTTTCCTTGTTATTCCTGTGGCTGCACATGTGTACACAGATTTCTACACGTGTGTGCCTATACAGAGATATCCCCTGTTTTCCTTAAAAGAATAAGCATTCATCCTCAAGACCTGATCTAACTGTAGTTCTCTTCCAATGGCCATACTTCTGGGGTTACATCAGAGATGAGGGCTTCAACAGCACAGGATGATAACTGGTTACACGACCAGATGAAACTAATTCATGAGTTCTTTGCAGAGGGCATCTGTTCTTTCTTGTTATGTCTTAGTGCTAACCCTATCCCCAGCTTTCACATTGTACAGATCACTTGATCTGTCCATAGACCCTTGTTATACGGGATCAATACTGGTTGGGAATGGAAAATTCTCTGAACTAATTCTAATTTTAAAATTTTTGCTCGATATAGTATAAGCAAAGATAGTCATGTTCAGAGACATGCCAAATATTTGTAAGATTCTAAAATTTTGTAAATTTTCCTTATGACTTGTTCATTTTCATTTCTAGTCTGTTTTTGTGATTCAATCTGATTCCTCGGACATTATCTTGACTTTCTTATTCTTGGTTCTAGAAACAGGAAGAAATATTCTGTCCCTTGATTGAATCATAAATCACTTTCTATGATCTTTTATTTTTTTGCTTGCTTGTTCTCTTATTTCATAATTTTAAGTGAGTACTTAAATTATATTCTTCTGGAGTGGAGAGAGCCACAGGGGCAGAGTTAAAATCATTCCTGTCTTTGTAGCCTGCCCACAAATCCAGCTGTGCTTTGGGTAGACAGATCTCTTGCTAGCCATTCATTCGCATGTACACATGAAAGTGATGCTGTGAAACTTCATAGTCTCTTGCATGTTTTTCTTCAAGAAGATAACCAACTTCTTTTCTACTATAGAAAAGAGTATAGGATGAATATCTTTTTAAGACTCACATAAGCTTTTCTATCTTAAAACTGACTTCACATTGTGAATAGACATGTGCATAGAACATTGATTCTATAAATTGTCATTTACTTGAAATTTTGCTTGCTCTTACATATATAGCAGCCTTAGAGGGCAGTTGAAGTGAACGACACGTTGGTCTACAATACCTGCATAAAACATTTGTACACGTATTTTTAGAAGGACCAACAGAGACTGGAATCGAAAGGGCTGCTCTAATGATTAGCCCGTATTTCTGCTCCAGTTCTTTCCTCATCTGGCTAGAGCCAAATGCAGCCTCTTGTGGGTTCTTGTCACTCTCGGTTGAACCCCTGCATGCCTGCGGAATGTCCCCATAGGCAAAATAAAAGGAAGAGCTGAGACAATAATGGGGGTAATTCAGAAAGTGTGTGTGTGTAATAATAAAGGAAACCAGTGTTTGAGTCTCAGTTAGCCCTACCTAGAATGAGTACCCTAGAAAAAAATGGCCTCATTGTTTTCTGTCCTCAGAGTAGAGGCAGCGTGAAACATTTCCTCTCCATGCTCCTGAAAATAAAGCCCAAATCTCTTCATGAAACTTCTGACTCCCGCGAAGCTCACCCTACTTAGAAAGAGGCTATAAACCTATAAGGATGTTAACACCTATCAAGATAGGCTTTGACTTCAAATAATACTGATAATGTAAGATTTATACAATTACAAAAGAAATGGCTTGAGAACTCAGCTTGTCACAATGGAGAAAACAGCAGGGAAGCTTTGTGTTGAGAAACGTTACAATCAATTGGACTTGAAGTCTTAAGAGCCTTAATCTTTGGAGGAAGTGTGCCATTGGTGACTCAGGGACAGAGAAATGGGGCATGTCTTGCTGTAGTTTGCATCAGAAAGGAGGCACAGGGAGACTGACTGTACACCCACTGCCTTCTTTTAAAGAGCAAGTGGGTTCCATCTTTGTGATTTTGGTGACAACTTCTACCCTGGACTTAATGGAGATAATTTAACTAAAGGACGAGACCATGAGTAAACATTTTGTTTTCTTTTAGACTTCAGTTTTCTCTTCATGTAAAAATTGATTCCGTTTGCTAGTTTTACTTCCTTGAGGACTGCTTCCAAGTTTTGTTTTTCAAAAAATTCCTTTTATTTATTTCTTTAAAATGTTACATGTTATAAGATAATACATGCTTTTTCATTTCAATATTTAAAAATTCAAAAGACTATAAAGAATTTAGCAATATTTGCATCCCACTCTGTAATTATCCTTCTTCAGAAATAACCTTATTTAATTTTTTTCTGTGTGCACATATACGTACTTACTAAGTTTTCTTTTCTGTGATTGACTTTTAAGTAGAGCTTGAAATGAGAAAGATGTTGAATGCACATGTAAGTAAATTCAAAGAGATACACAAACAATTTTGGAAATAAGATTTGCAGACTATAGAAAAAAAGAGATTGGGCCCCATATTGTTGTGATGAAAATTAGACTAAAGAATTCACTTCTTCACAAAGCTTAACATCATTGCAACCTTTATAAATAAAAAAAGATTGTTTTCTAATATATTGTATTAATCTCAAATTCCTGTTTTCCTGTATCTTCCAAACATTTCTACTTAATTTCACCTATTTTGAATAAATTTTGGTTTACCTATATCATACACAGAAGAGTCAGTGATTTAAATGGAAATACACAAAAGACATTGAGTTAGAAGACTGGAGGTGAAAGTTTCAGCAGAAAAACATTGATAGCCACTTTTGGTTGGTAGATTGAGTAATTGATCTTTTAACATATTTGTTGAGTATCTACATCATCCTTATCATGTTGCCAGCAATCCATACCAGCAGACATAATTACATGTGATGGATTTATAAACATTTAATCCAATGGACAGAAAATCATAAAGTAGTGTTTATTTTTATGGGTACCCAGATATAAAATGAGGAAAATTCCATGAAGGAAAAAAAAAACTAAATTCCTCAACAAGTTACTTACAAGCCAATGCAGCTTTGCTGAGAAATGGATACTTACAATATTCTTAAATGATAAATAAGTGAGAAACTGAGTGACGATAGAGCCCCAAATGCTGTATGTATGAGGATTGCGGGGTGAATGGCAAGCTAATGGAAGTTTTATGTGGTTGAGAGAAGAGTACGTAGAGCGAATGCTGGGAGAAGTGAGTAGGAATCTGATCACACTACCTTGCAGGTCAAGTGAAGAATTTCAAATTTCATTTTATGTACAATAGAACGCGTTGGAGGATTTTAGACATCGCAGTAGTTACATCTGAACTCTAACAAACTTGGGGAAGAATAATTCCACAAGTATTACAGTATCTACTTTTAATTCTCCCCTTTCTATTAGCTAGATGTGCAGCTTATTTTTACACTCATGTAGTGAATATTAGCATCTCATTGAGAAGCTTCTTTAGAATCTCATGTGACCCTCTTTACATATGGGGCCAGTCAGACTGAAATTTACATGGTATGCCTGTATGTGATTACACAGTTAAGCATATTGTGTGACTTAACTTGCTGGAATCTCTCTCACCTTTGCTCAGTTTGAAGAATCACGTGACCATGTGGGGAACTCTAAATTGCAAGGGACGATGGGTGGCTTGTGGGCATAAGGAATTGGATGACTCCAGGCAACAGTCAGAAATAAACCGAATCCTTGTTATGACAACTTCGGGAGATCAAGTTCTGCCAAATGGAAAACTGACCGTGAAAAGCAGAAACTTTTTAACATGAACCTCTGGTCACATTGCAACTCATTGCAACCACTCCTTAGGCAGACTTTAGTAATGAGCAAGGCTCCACCTTAGCCCCGTTCAGGTTCACGAGACACAAATGGCAAGATAATGGATATGTGCTACTGTAGGCTGATGACCGTGTGGCAATATTGTTACACATAGGTGATAATGCATCGCTGATGCCAAAATTGTGTTTTATAAAACAGCAAACATGACCTTCTACTATTTAAAGTATTCTGAACAGTCAATACAATGGACAACCAAATTCAAACTGAGCAACTTGATTTCAGAGTATCTGTGCATTTATCCAAATGAATTTGTTCTCAAAAGGTCAATTCTATGACGTAGAAGAACAGTCTTCAGTTACTCAAGCACATAAAAATTTCCCTGTTCTTAATAGTTTCTCATTTCTGGTGAGATAACAATTGTACTTCCTCCATGAAGAATTGCTGAAAGATTCAACTGAGATCACTTTAATTCAACAATTAAGTTTACACACGCCCAGAGCTTCATATATTACACATAGAAACAAATGCCAACTGTAGAATAAAAGCTGTTCAGAAGCAAATATTAATATAGTGCTGATGACTTCTCCTCCATTCTCTCTCCCACTATTAATTATACATTCAACTTGGGCAGATTCTTCGGCAAGGATTAATGATTTTTGGTGTTCACGTTACAAAGGGAGTATTGTTCATGTCTTTATTAAATATACTCGGAGTAGTCCTTTATTTTACCAGTGGCAGATATACTATCCCCATTCTAACTCATGAAAATTCATGTAAATGAGTATCCTTACATTTTATTCTTGCATGCAGTGGTACTTGAAATACTTTTTTTTTTTTTGCAAAATTCAGTGCTTTGCGTTTGTTCATGCCTTGTCATTAATATTTGCCTTCATATTTGCAAGCTTGTCACAGAATATGAATTTATTTTCAATCTTTTACCATTTGCACAAATGTTTTCACCAAGGGTGAAGATATAGACAGAATTGGAATGCATAAAAATTCTTTAAACATTTTATTTATGCAGTTCACAGCACAATTAACATAAATAATATTATTTTTATTCACTGCTTCCAAAAAAGCATTAAGATGCAAAACCAGATTGTGGAGGGAAAGTATTTTCAATACAGTAAAGAAAAACTGTCAGTGGCTGGGTGCAAATTGTATTTCAGCTGCTCTGGTAAAGCCAATAATAGCAATGAAAATAGAAGAGTTGTGTTATGGGAGACCTTTTCTGATAGTTGCGTGTTTCCCTATTGGTTGATTTTTGAGCATATAAACTACCCTTTCTGTCTGAGTGGACCATCTGCTCTATCTCCATTTGGATCGATTTTCTTTTGTGTCAACGACCAACCCACATAGGATGGATTATGCGTTAGTGACAAGAGCTCAATTTGACGGGTAGCATCATTTTTCGCCAGCAAGAAAACTAGGAAGGCATCTTATTTAAATTAAGAGTTGCTTCTGAAAATTGCAGTTCTTCAGAACTCAGTTCTTTTAGTTTTGATATTCGCTGAGTATAAAATGTGCCTTCTGTGTAGTCAGTCAAGAGAGGGACAAGTAATCACAAGATAATAGTTTAAAATATCCTAAGTATGTGTTTAAGATTTAACTGTTGAAATGAGTAGAAATTAATGATGAAAGAAATGTATATTTATTCATTATTAATATATTATTTATTTAAACGCTTAACAAAGCAATATAATTGATATACTTACTAAAAATGATACAAAAATCAAGTCTCGTTTTATATTTATTGAATCTACTTTGTGTGTGTTTACACAGATTGTGCTTTATTCCTTACAATCAATCCATTCGGTTGTATATTATTATAATCATCTCCACTGGAGAGATGAGATGTTAATTTAGGCCAAAGGCCAGATGTTTGGACAAAATGAAACTCAGTTAATGAAGAACCTGGAGTCAAATCCAAGGAGATAAATTACAACCTGAGCCAACCATGAATCTCTAATGTAGTTGAAGTTGGGGAAATTTTATAACCAGTGAGAGCTGGAATTGGGACCTGATACTGACTTTAAATGAAGGTCGGATTTTGGGAATTATAAAAATGTATCTCCTTGTTCTGTCTACCAAGAGGGACTGAAAACTAAAGCTTGGTAGCAGCTAGTACACCTAAAAGACAGATTTTGGTTTCTAATTCCATTTTCCACTAAAAGAGTCCACATTCCTTGAATACATAGAGGATGCTAGAACAAGGACAAGTCATTTACAAAGTAAGCCTAGAAGATTTCCTTTCATCTGTGGATTTCATATATATCACAATTTTAAGTCATTTAGATTGAGAACAGCAGTCAACATGTAGGAAATTACTTGACATAGGACTTCACCAAAGAAGAACTGAGCTTCCAAACAACCTCTCAACAACACCGAGCAATTTTGTACTTAACCAACCTTATATACAATTTGGGAAAACTAGTTCTCAAATTTTAATTTATAACTATTTTGTATTAGTAATAATTTTATGGCTGCGACCCAGTACTTGAGATAGTCATGTTCCAAAGGAGGAAAACTTCATTTTGCCTCACAATTTCAGAAGTGCTGCTCCATGCTCACGTGATCTTGTTGCTTTTGGGTCCACGCCATTTCATAACATCATCGCAGAAATATGTGGTGGAGATTTTTTTGTTTTGTTTGCAATAACCTCTTCGTGGGAAACCCCCCCCCCCCCCCCCAGTGACCTCAATTCTTTCCATTAGGCTGTATTTGGAATTGTAATCCGATATGTGGGATTTTTTTTTTTTTCTGTTTTTGACTCTTGGGAACGCTTTCTGTTGGATTCTGTATCTATGTACATCTCTTCATCACTGTGTTTTGTTTTTGTGTTTATTTTGTTTCAGCTGTGCTAGGTGTGCTTCTTATCCTAGTCTCTCTCAACTTCAGAGTAGATGTGTATAAACTAATTTATATCCGGACCTTGTCTATAGGTAGATCCACATGTACCTACATGCTTCTACATCTATGTGCAGATTTATGTTTGCATGTGTAGTTAGCTAAACACAGGTTCATGTTGTTGTTTCTAACTCTACTGCACATCCACGCTAACGGATCATCCTAACTTTTCCCCCTTACATTACTGTCACTTTTCAGTCCTAGTTCTCACCACCTTCCGTCTACTCACTTGCTGGACTCCCCAGTTTAAACATGCCAGGGTTTTAATGCCACAAAATGGGCCATTGAAGTTAACAAATATGTACTGTTTCATGGCTCTGGAAACTACAAATGAAAAATCTAGATGTTTCCAAGACCATGATCTCTGCAAAATCTTTAGTGGAAGACTTTTTTGTTTTCTTCAGCTTCTAGTTGTCTAGACATTCCTTGGCTTTTGATGGTAGAAATCCAAAATCTGACTCTGTCTTCATGTTGTTCCCTTTCCTCTGTGTGTGCATGTGTGTGTCTTCTGTCTCTCTCTCTCTTTTTAAGGACACCAGTCACATTTGATTAGGTCCCAGGGTAAAGTCACTGCCTTAAAGATTATTATGCACTTCCCCTCTTCAAACTTTCACCACTCAGCAGCATCTATCTGCAACTTTCCTGTTTATGATTTCCATTACCTTTTCTAGAATGTCATCTAAATTACTCCACTTAATATGTGGCTTTTTTGACAAGTTTTCTTAAAGAAAGAAAATTGGCAATAGATACTTATAACCTTTTCATGTTTTAAGTAACTTGATATTTTGTTTCTTTTTGTCATTGAATACTATGATATTGTTTGCTGTTCCATTTTATGACATTTTTTGGATAGCATACAATAATTTGTTGATTTATTCACACATTAAAAATTGAATGAAAGACATCTTGACTGGTTTGAGAAATTTTGGATAAAGTTACTAGAAACATTTAAGGGAAGATTTTGGAGTGGATGTTAATTTTCAAACTCTAAATCCTTCAAAATACATTTGTTGGATCATATAATAAAATCATATTTTGCTTTGAAGAAGCCACAAAACTCTCTCCCAAAGTAGATGTCTATTTTTTCTTCTCATTGGCAATGAAAGAATATTCTCATTGCTTTTATTTTCTCCCAAAATGTTATTGTCAGCTTTTTGGATGTAAACCACTCGTGCAAATCTATTTTGATGTCTCATTGCTGTTTTAATTTATATTCTCATAGTGAAGTGTTGAGCATCTTCTATATTTTTCCATGTGTGTTATCTTCTTTGATGAAAGGTTCATTTATATCTTTTGCCCAGTTTTAAAATTAGCTTATGCCTTTAATTTTACGTGTACAGGTATTGTTAACTTGTAGTTTCAAACAATGGAAAAACATATGAAAGGTAATTAACTTGGTTCCAACGCTGTAGCACACACCACATCACTTTACCTTTAACACATTGCTACAAGCACTGGGACTCATTTTTACACAGAAGACTGAAATTATTGGGCAAAAACTTTATTTTTGAAGACCATGGAACTTAGAAGTGGTAAGATAACCTTTTCTAATCTCATCTAAAAACAATATATAGATTTATGAGGCCTATTGACTCACATTCTCTTTCAAATATTTTCGTAACCATTATTACCATAAAATAATATTCACAAATAATATAATCTACTTAAGTCTGTGTAAAACAAATCAATATAAAGCTTTTTATATAATATGGAGAAATAAGAAAATAATTTATGTTTATAGGACAACTTATACATGAAGATATTGAGCCAAAATACTAAAGCTAATAATATCACTTACTTATAAGAAGTACATTAATATGTAAAATATCATAAATCTTTGCATCAGCTAAGGCTGCAAAAAATTTAAAGAGAATTTTTTGACTTTCTTTTCTTCCTCATTTTATTGATATTCATAAGTGCAATACATAAAGTTTACATTGATCTTGAATATTTTGTGCATACACATATCATGGAAAAATTAAAAATCCTTCCCCTTTCACTTTCAACCTTCCCACCCACCTCTTCCCTCCAGTTCACACTATAAAAGAAATTTTTGAAAGAAGACTTTAGAATGAAATCTAACATCAAATTGCATATTATATAACTAGACTTATTTCAGCAAAGTAATGAAAGGAAGATAAGGCTTTTGCAAAATAAAGAAATATGCTGGAATAAATTTTAAAATCCGGTTGTGGAGAAATAGAGAAACACGAGACTTTTCAAGGAAGAAGCACTCAAAGGCCATGCCAGGACCGGTTGGGTACACAGTCATTCTTTCTAGGACATTTACATTTCTGACAGCACACTCCTGATTTTCAGAAATATCTTCATTTATTGTAACAACACAACACATATTTCATTTTTCACTGCAACCATCTTTTTCTCATGCTGCAAGTTAGTTATTCTTAATTGTAACATATAATATCACTCACCGGGTTGTAACATTTGGCAACAATTCAGAATGTTTCGGAATAGCAATAGAAATGTGGAAACTTAATGAAGTGCTGAGTTCGTATTTATCCAGCTCATGGCCTTAAATCAAATGTGTCTTCTCTTGGGTAGGAAAGGAGCTTTATGGACATTGATGAGATATGTTGAGCAAGATAGAAAATGATAACTATGATTTGGGTCAAAATTAGTACCAAATTGTTAAAATCATCCCTCTACTTCTGCCTTATGGGAGTCTTAGTTGCAATACCACTGAAAAGTTGGCTATGAGAATATAGTGCTCTCATTTTAATAGACAGAGTGTAAGTAATTTCCTAGTAATTAAGAAGTATTCCAAGTCACCGTCACAGTCAAAAGACAGCTGCTGTAGTCAGCTTTTCAACTTCTGCGACTCCACTATCAAAGCTCATGTGACAATCAACTCAATAAGGCTCTGTGGCCTTGACATCTTTGAATTTAAAGTGGCTTTTCTTGGTATCAAATTAAATTTTCATCATGAGCAAACTTTCATAGTCATGAGTTTGATATATGTGCTCTGTGTTTTATCAAACATACCTTATGCATTTTAGTCAATAAAACGCCTTACGCATTTTAGTCATTATCATCCTCTTCCAGAGCACGATTTGTTGCATTAGTCAAATACACACCAACTGGAGCAGGAGTTTAGAATGGGCTCCGGGATTTTGAAACAGAGTGGAATAAAATATATGACCACCTGGTGGCAGTAGAACATACCAGCTGTATTTGAGTGACCCTTTGACAGTTTTGCTTGTGGGCTAAGCCTCTCCTGGTAGGACACAGTCAGAAAGGGAAAAGGTGAGATGCCCCCAAGAAGGGGGAGGGAAAAGAAACTCGCGGGGAATCGCGGGGAAAGGGAAGCCAGAAAAGGGCAAGTATTTATTTAGGTTGACATCAGCAGCTTAGCTCAGAGATCTGCAGGGGCTTTGGGCCCTTATAGTGCAGAGTTTATGTCACGTATGACTAACAGGTGTTGGGCCCAGCTGCATGAGGTGCGCAAAGCCACCGGGCCCTAAATGGGTAAATCAAACTGTACTTATTGTGGTTATGCTTAAAATGGTTGCATAAGAATCGAAGTTTAGCATCACTGAGCTCAGGAGTTTCAGCCAGTTCTGATGAAATAAGAAACAGTGGGTGGGAATTGGGCGGGGTGGGGGGGTGGTCAATGAACAACAGGTAAGCTGCATAGTAACATAAAAAGGTGTATTTGGAAGCGGGAAGTCAGATCCTGAAGCCCTTACTTGATTGGTTGCTAGCTACGTAGTCTCTGCAAATTCCTTTATCTTAGACATATACTGTTGAAATGAATCATAATCGTAAATAGGTTTGCACATGTCTAGGTTCTGGGTGGTTTCCAGAACTTTCCAACATTACTATCACTCCCAACCCAGAGTGGCACAAGCAGTGGTGTCATAGCAGTGGTGTTCTGGGGATGAGATACACTGCTATGTCACCTTCATGAAGCTGGTGGCTTCATGTATTAACGGTTGAAGTACCAGTAGGTAAAGACGTCAGTGAGGCTCAGCCCTGTGCGTTAGGCTGTAGTCTTACAACTCTGGGGAACTTCGAGCTCAGCTCGAGTAAATAAGCCATCAAAAAGGATTCTGTCTCAAAATCAAAAATAAACTGAGATGCACACACACACGCACGTGTGCTTGGAAACGTGATTCATACGGTGTGTTCAATAGAGATTCCTAAGATAAATAGATGAGTGATCATTAGTCGATACTGGATAAAATCCTTAGGGTTGAAGCCAGCCTGGTCTACACAGTGAGTTCAGGACCATCCTAGACTACAGAGTAAAACCTTGTCCCATTAAAAAAAACATGCTGAGGACTATTGCTCAGTGGTGAGAGGGCCTGCACAGCATGCCCAAGGCCTGGTGTTGGAGTCTCCAGTACCATATAATAATTAGCTGAGCATGGTGGTGCATTCTGGTAATCTCATGAGGCTGAGGCAGGAAGATTGCCATGAGTTCAAGGCTACAGTGGAGTACATAGTAAGTTCAGGACCAGCCAACAGAGTGAGACCCTGTCAATAATAATAATAATAATAATAATAATAATAATAATAATAGGCAAGACCATATTGGAAGACACATGGCCTATTTTGAGTAAAGCCACTAACTAGATTACAGATTGCTCAGCTCTGAGATATAACCTACAAGCGGCATGATGTGTGCTCCTCTCTGACAATTTTCAAGTGAGGCTAACGTCAGATCCTTCTGAATATTTCTCTGAAAGCTGTAAAGTGACAAGGTGCATGCTTTCTCCATTCTATTTAGATTTTTGCATTGCAAAAAAACTAATGTTTTCAAACTTTACTTACAACAGTTGTGATTATTTAAGAATGCTCATGAGTGTAAGAACACAGAGCACTCCTTAAGACAGACACATTTAATTAGCACTGATTGCATTTGCCTGGCTTCAGACGCCATCTTAGGTGAAGTCGGCTTACACGGTGGTGTCTTGGTGTCTTGGACAAGGGAGTCCAACCATCCCAGTTCTGACACATACAGATGTTTTGCTTTAAACAGATTTTTCACACAAAATTTCTTTCAAAAGTAAGGTAGCCATTTTACCTAGTACTCAAGGAAAGGAACCATGAAGAAAAGGTGATATTTTGTGCCTGTCCTGTCATTCTCCCAGAGGATTTTCAAGGGAAACAACCATTCTATTTCGTCTCATCCTCTCCCTGTAGATCGGCATTTTGGGTACAAACTAATGCAACTGACAAGCTAGACCACTGAGGATGGAAGGACCATATAAATGTTTCAAATTCTTCCACTTTGTTTTTTTTTTTTTTAATTTCTACATTTTGGTCTTTTTTTTTTTCTCTGTAGTAAGATTTCTTGTTTCCCATAATTTTAGTTTACTTATAAAATTTGCATATCTTGATTGATTATGAGTCAAATGCTGCAGCACAACATTTGATTTTTTGGTCATCATTCTTTCTGATATGGTCTAACACTCCAAGGCTTAGTTTTATGCTTGAGAACGATAAAAAGGTAACAAAGATTACATCCGCTATAAGCCAGCTGCATGAGCACTTTGCAAGCCGAGTAGTGTGTAGAGAAGTTTGAACTCAGAAAGTTAATAGTCATTGATAAGTGTTAATAAAGAAGGACATAATATGGCATAAATCTGATGCAAGTCAAAGTATACATTTGAATACCTAGTGTTTCTTTAAGATCAAAACAGTTCCAGCCATGACTTTCAAAATTCACATGAAAAAGCACAATGTCCTACTCTCTGTGGGCCTCACAGATCAGAAAACTACATCCCAAGGGGCAAACACAAGCATTGATCTTTGTAAATAAATTATTATTAAATAGAATCACGTTTATTTGTTTGTGTGCCATCATGAATATTTTTCTGCCAACTCAGCAGAGATATATGGCTGCTACAAATATTGAATTGCACACAAAATCAAAAAATATTTAACTCTCTGGGCCTTAGAGAAAGAGTTTGCTGACACATGTGCTGAGAGGTCTCTTAAGTTAAAACAATTTGCAAGTCTAAAAGTAGAATCTTGTGTCGATTAGTTTTGTGTTAAAGCATGCAATTTGCAAGCAGAAGAATTTCAGGAGATAATTTGTATTCCTGACATGCACCGGGTTGAGAGGTTAGTGTGTGCACGAGCGAGAAAATAAACAAGTACCTTGAAAGCCACAACCTCTTAATCCGAAGTAAAGTAGAATCCAAATAACCTTCTATGTTTCTCACCCTGGGATTGCACAATTATTGCTGCATTCAAGTTAATTAGTTCCAGACCTCATTAACTTGAAATTTGGTATAATTCAGGCTGGCTTGACTGCACTATACTATTTCTGTCCTATTTCTGTCTTTTTTTTCCTTTGCTTTGAGGACTTACTGAAGGTCTGAATAATAATAATAAAAAAACGTCTGTAGGTATTATTTTACCTTACAAACTGAACAATTTCCAAATACAAATTAAGTTGTTGCTGATAGAGTTAACCCATTTTTTTTTTTTTTTTGGTATTTTGGAGTTTTTCATTTAAGAGAAACCATGAAATGTTAACATTCTGTGTCTGATTTATTTCTTTCAGCATAATGGTCACAAGATGCATTCATTTTCCTCCAAGTGACTCAAATCTGTCCTTGTATGTGGTATAGTCATAATCTATTCTGCTTATATTCATATTTATCCGTTTATCTGTTGATGGGCTTATAGGCTCCTTCCCAGACTTAGTTATTAGGATATGTTGCCAATACATAGATACACATGTACCCCTGAAATGTGGTATCCTTACAATAATTCTTTCAGAAAGGTACCAGAAGATGTTTAACAGGGTCAAATGGAACTTCTCTTTTCAATTTTTTTGAGGATTTTTTTCATACTGATTTCCTCAGTGCTTGTACTAGTTTATAGTACTGCTAGCAAGGTAGAAGTGTTTCTTTTTATCCGTAACTTCACCAGTGATTTCTCTCTCTCTCTTTTTTTTTTTTGTATGTGTGTGAGCATCGTTGCTCTGTTAGTGTTGTCACTGTCATCTACGGCTCTTTTGCAGTGTTGACATTTGCCTGTGTTTCAGAATTTATGTGAGATATCGGTGGGTCCTCACCACACCTGAGGTAGGGACAGTCTTTAATTTCATTTTATAAATGAGGGATCTGAGAACAAGAACTCTGGTAAATGTCTCAAAATCTCACAACTAAAAGGGATGCTGTGCTTTAAACCTGGGTTTTCTGATTCATCAGGTGATTATTTTAATTCTGGAAATCATACTAGACTGATTGGCTTCACCCAAGTTGCTTAGTTATATGCTACGAAGATTGTTGATAGCACCTCTCATCACCAAACTATAAATTTTGGCACTTCGGCAGTAGAGTCTTAGTTAAGTCTGTCTTAGCACTAATGGAAACCAGAAGGAGAAAATAATTTGTCAAACATCACTTAGATGACTGTGGAATTGTTCACGTGAATTTGTGCCAGTGTCTTATAAAACAAAATAAACAGAAAGAATTTTAGAAAGCACAGTATTCTGAACTAGAGCTATCCCCCCCTCAATCCCTAAACAAGGATTATGTTCCAAGATTCCAATCGATGCCTGATATTGCAATACCAAACCCTATAAATTCCTTATTTTTCCTATACATACAAAGTTTAATTTATAAAGTAGGCCTGGTTAAAAATCCTAATAATGAGATAAAACAATTATAAAAGATATTCTGTAATTAAATTACATAAGTAAATTACATAAGTATGTTATTATGCTACACTCATCTCTCTTGTGGTGATGTTAACTACGAGACCGATGCGACGATTTGACATGAGGTAAAAGATGCAGGAACTGTGTGAAGTAGCGCTCGGCTTCTCCATAAGACACAAGCAGTGAAATACCACAACTACCAATCCGCTGCTGCTCTGAGAACAGCGACATCTACTCAGCGACTGACAGAAGGCGGCACACCCAGCGCGGCTACTCTGGATAAAGAGGCGCTTCGCATCCCAGGCTGGATGAAGCAGGAGGACACACCGTGTTATCACAGGACTCAGGACAATGCATCGTTGACATTTATGACTTGCTTATTTCTAAAACTGTCCATGCAGTGTTTTTGAACTTGGGGAGACTTAAAACTGTGGAAAATGAATCTGCAAATAAAAACAGCCATCATAGCATGTCCTGCGATTTCATCTAGATATCTAACCTTTCAGAATTGTTGCTATTTTTCCTTCTTGTGGGAAAAAATGGAGATGAGGAAAAGGAAGCGATGATTACATAAAGGATAGTCGGAGGCAAAGGCTGACAGGGTTCCCAGCCCACACGCAGAGTTCGAAGGCGGCGGTCGTGGAAGATGTTTCTCTAGGTAAGGCTCTTGGCTTCTTAGCCCTCATTTACTCTGCCTTTAAAATAATGATAAGAATAGTTCCTACTTCAGAGTGGATGTGAAGATAAAATGAGATCATCTAAATAAAATGCAGGCCTCATCATATGAACTCAATAAATGATACTTATCTAAACTCCCTTCAGGTTCTAAAATTGTGTTACAATTCAGGGAAAATTCACTGAAAATCTACCCCACCTCCAAGGTCACTTACCAGTGCTGACTCTGAAACGGACGTTGCTTAGGGAAAACTCATTTCAACGTTGCTGGAATGTTACATCTTTCAGGTAGGACAGCAATTTTTAGTTCATATTTTTATGGAATGGGAGAGAGAGAGAGAGCCTATATCCACAGGGAGTACTCAGTGCGTGCCCGTCACAAGGTTAAATCCTGCAATTGAGTCTGTACCGGCCTTTTCTCTGTTAGAGTTTGTATCTGCAGCCTCCTTGTTTTAAATACTGCATCCAGACTTATGGGTTGCCTTTTGTTCTCAGTTTCCTCTGCTTTACACTCCCTTGTTCCAGGCAAAAAGAAAGCAGGTGTGCCGTTGTCGCCATTGCTGTTATCTTCATCACGTGCTGGTGCTCTTAACTGATGCTGTTATGATGTTCAGCACTTTAGATGCACTGGACACTACGGTGTGGTCCTCAAGGGGGCTTGGCCTGCTTTCCTCAACGCTTGAAAATATTAGCACCTGTGGATGTATTGACCATAACGAATGGTTGCTTTCAGCTTCGTCCATAAGTAGAAAAATAAAAATAAAAACAAAAAACCTTTAAAAGCATTTCCAAGTACATCCTGAATACATCAGTCAATATTTAAGATTTACGTTTTATGTCTTTCTGAAGGCTGTCGTTCTGTCTCAAAGTGGACATTAACGGTTGAGACTTTGGAAGTATGGCAACTGCATGAGGCTGAATGAGCTTCTTGAATAAGGTGAACTTTCGAAATTAACGATTTATAAGGAGAATTTCGCTTGACTCTGTTAGGACCTAGTGATTAAGACGGTCACTAAACTAAGGTAAGGGGTAGGAAGCCCACAGCGTGACGCCAATCCTTCTACTCAAACATGAAGCAAGCTTCTACCACATTGCTAGAATATTCAGTGGCTGACTGGTAGCCATTTCTCTACTTGGGGCTTTTTCGAGTGGCTGTGGAAAAGCCTGCTCAAGGGAATGGCGCCCGTTTTGAGGGTATGAGATGATCTCAGGAAGCCACTTCAGTAACATCCTCAGTGATTGCTGATGAAAAATGGAGATTCATCCACAAGATCCCCGTAGTCTGACGGCTGTTCTCATGGTGCATATTCTCTGTATTCTCATTTTCTTCACTTTCATACCACGCAGTCTTGTTCTACAGCCATCCCGAGCAGGATCAGTACTCTTCTTGCAGCAGACACTGTATTGCACTCTGTTTTGTTTTGCTTTGCTTTCTGAGGCAGGGCCTGGTCGTATAGTCTAAGTTCCCTCAAGTTTGTGAACTTCCTACCTCAGCTTCCTTAGTTCTGGGATAACAACGACGCCCAGCTTCGTGCAAATGGAGTTCACGTTCCCTAAGCCCAGGTTCTGTTCTGGTGGATGTGGTGATTGCTCAGTATAGAATAATGAGTGATTTTTTTTGAAGCAAGTTATTGTACTATGAGATTTCATAAGCAATATTCTGTCTGTAAATAACTTTCCTTGATTCAGGATATGAACCCATAGGTACTGCAGGATTGTGTGTAAAAGTATAAAATGTCACAGGTTAGGGTAGGTTGCTAATGCTGAAGGAGGGTTATATCAAGCACTTTTCCTTATATAAACTTTTTCTTAGTTATAGAGATGAAACTTACTGGCATACATTTATGTCATTATGTGTTTAGAGGAAACATGAATGAAAGACATATATGTTTGTTCTACCCATATAATTAAAGAGAATGGGGCTTTAGGAACTGCTCTGAGATTTTTCTGCAAGTAACCTGTGTGAGCATGGGAATGGGAGTCAAAGAAAGAGATAAAAGACATTTTAAGATAAATTAGTATTAGAAATACAAAGTCTCAAGACTTTCATTTTGTTTTTCACTTTAAGTTTAGTAAAAAAAAAGGACTTTCCTAAAAAATGAATGTGTTCTCTAAGTAGGTAAAATTCTTATCTTGTGTTTATTTCTTTATAATCTCCATTCCTTTGGCTGTCAAATACATCTAATTAGCATAAATTGATGTGTGAATCTTATTTTCTTAAGACAAAGGGGAAAGCCATATTTGCATGAGATTTATTTAGAGTTGCAAATTTTAAAATGAAGCTAAAAAAACCAAACCATCATATGTTTTAATTAAAGTTTATTTGTAGGCTGATAGGCAAAATTGAGTTTTTTAAAAAATAACACGACTATCCCAATGATGCTATGAAAACTATATTTGAGTACTTATGAGGCTATATGAATACTGGTTTAAATTCTGCTGATAACTAGTCCTGTTATATTGAACAGTTATTTAACATTTGTTATTGTAGTGTTAAGTTTCCTTATTTGCAAAATACTTTTTGATGACATTTCTTTCGAAAAGATCTGTGAATGAAGAACATTATATACATATTTTTTTCTAACCAATTTTCTTCTCCTTATATTATTACAACTACACCATGAAAACCACAAGACCATGGATTTGAGTGGACTCATCCCCCTATTTAACAATGTTGAAATTTAAAAATTGGGTATGCATGAGGATTTAGGGGACTGTTGATATCTTTCTAATAATTTGATATTTGTTTCTGATGGGCCTTCTCTAAATTATGGATCATATAACCAAATTTTGGAACAAAGATATTCTTCAACTTACTAAACCTAAACATAATATTCTCCCCCCAAAAATTTATCCCAAGTTCATCAGAGTTTTGTACTTTCACACCACAGTATCCCATATTCGCCACATAATGTCCAACCATATAGGATCGTATGCAGTAACATTGAATGATAAAGGTCAGCTCTCAAGGGACAAAGTTTCATATAGTTTGCAAATTCTATCAAGAATAATAATAACAAAAAGAACTTTAGCAACTGCTGTGATCCCTTGGGGTGAACATGACAGCTGTTTTAACACCTGGGAAGTCACATCTCCTGACAGCTCAGCAAAAGTGCTGCAGACTGCTGAACATATCAGAAAGCGTGCCTGGGCAAACTGTCTCAGAAGTTCTACAAGACAAATTGATCTAACAGCTTTGCTTCTTTGAATAGTTTATAACCATAAGCTGTCAGCAAGTTGGCTCTAAGACCTGGGATGTTTCCAGTCCTTCCTTACTGTGAAATCCCTCCCAGGATCACAGATTAGAACACTTTGAAAGGAACGAAAGCTCCTATTTGATAAGTCGTATTACCGATTTGGGGGGGGGGGGAACATTGAATTTAAAGAAACTGAAATACTACATGGCAAAAAGAGAAGGGAAATTTTCTTGTAAGATTTCACAGAAGAGCTAAAGATTAGAACGCAAGATTATACATAGTTAGCCGTTGGTGAGAATGACTGCTTAAAGCATTTTATCAACTAGAAGGGATTAAGAAGTGTCCAGTTAATCTGTAAGGCAGAAGTTTGTGTGTGCATGATTGACTTATGGGCCAGCAATTGAGCAAAGAAAACCCACCCTAGATGCGGGTGGCCCAACCAATAGACTTGTAGCTTGAATTAAATAGGAAGACGGAAGATGGTTACAGCTTCTATTGGAAGAGCTCTAGCCTTTGCCAGTCTCTCCACACATTGTTATCTTTTCAACACTGATCTTCATAGAAAAGCTGCTCTAGTCTTCATGCTTTTGTCATCACCTTTGGACATTTATATCGCAGCACAGATATGCACCCGCTATTCTAGAGTTTAAGAATAATGTTCTTCTCTCTTATATCAAAAAAGCTCCTGGATCTTCCAGTTCCCATTCCTATAGTTGGCCATTTTGGAACCTCTCCTTGAGTTCGTATGCCATCCTAATAAATTCCAATTTACATACATCTAATGTCTATTAATTCTGTTTCTCCAATAACTCTAATACAGATGTCGATACTGGAAGTTTTTCTCAAGAGACAAAATTATAACATTGACTTTCTTTAAGGCTTTTGTGGTACCTGGAATTAGCTCTCTAGTTTAATGCAACCCAAAGATGCTATGGTCTCTCCTCCTAGGGATATAAGGGTTATGATTAGCCCACGGTTTGCATAGTTCAAGTAAATAGAAAAAGTAGATCTCTTTGATTACCCTGATTTTCTACCATTCAGATGTGAGGATATTGGCAATTCTATATTGCTGTGGTTTGGATCTAGATTTGCCCCAAATCCTCATGCATTTAGAACCATGCCTTGTTGGGAAGTGGGGGCTGGCTGGAAGGGGCAGATGCTTGGAGTTTGAACTGAAAAGAACGTACCAACATTTTGAAATTTGGAACTGCCTAAGGAAGAGCTTTCATGTGTGTTGTTGATTCATGAGCCTGGAAGTGAGGCCCAATTGGCAGATTAAGTTAAGTAAAGGAAAGAAGAAGAAATATTCTTTCAGCTTTTTCCTGAGAAAGCTCTAGCCTTGCTTGAGTCTCCAGAGATTGACTGGCTCCAGATTCACTTGACTTCTCTTGGCAATGCCTCAAGTAGCTTCTCATCCGCTGCTGTGTGCTTTTACCGATGCCAGCTGCCCCATGCATGGACTCTGTAAGACCTTCTGAAACTGAGTTAAATCTTTCCTCCCTAAAGTTGTGTATGTTGGGTATTCTGTCACAGCACTGAGAAAGTAAGCAACTAAGACATACATTATAATGCATTTGAGTGTTGAGTATTTTTGTAAAAGCCAAAAATATCATGATGTCAGCTGTTTACTCTTAACATCTACAGAGAAAGTAGTAAAGGAAAGAAATGAGCTCTAGACACACATCGACAGATTTAAGTCATCTCAGTGTATTGTAATGTAATACAAGAGAAGGAATCAAATTCCCTGTTCTGGACACACATAAACAATCTAAAAGTTTCTAGGTATGACCTGAAAGAGCTTTTTCTCAACTTTAGCCATAGACTAATTGAAGTTGCTGAGGAGCACACAGAAGCTCTCATGATACAATTAGCTGAGCTACAGTGCATAGATAATGCATAGTGTCTTCAAAATATGGCACTGTTTGGCAAAGAATTGGACTTTGTTAATTGGAATGGAGATGTGGGAGGGATAGAGAGAAGTTGGGAATTCCTAAATTCTTTAGAGATTATTTTACCAAGTGAAGAGATTTTCCCACCTTAAGCAGTAAAAGCAACCCCACCCTTACCCCCTGGGATGTTGGCTTCTCCAAGTATATCTGGAAAAACTAATTCTGTGTTGTCTATGGAAACAGTGATGGCGCTGCCTCACTCCCTGTGTGGTTATCAGGTAAGATAGTGCGGATGCTCCTCAGAACCCTTTGCCACTAAATCCATAACTAGGCTCAAATCTCAGAAAGCCACTCAGGGTGAGGTCCAGAGAATGACTCACTAGAATGAACGATACCCTCCCAAAGAATTTCTTGAGTTTTCTGATTTTTATAAGCAAAAGTGTAGGAGAACAAGTATGGGAATGGATTTTAAGAGTGAGGGATAATGGTGAAAGAAATACTAATCTGACTTAGGCTAAGTTTTTTGAGAAATTAGAAATTAAAGGATAATTTTTTATGTTCCCAATAGTGTTTGCTGTGCAGTTATTGACTAATAAATGTTTATGTGATCATTAAGTGTAACATAAAATTTGGATACAATATTCCATAAGAGTAGACAGATGGGCGGTATGACTACAGGTTTTGGATAACTTGTCTCAGTAGCAGACGCCAAAGCATTTGGTACTGACCTGGCATATTTGCAGTCCTTGGTACACCACTGAATTAGTGAAGTGCAAGGGGAGATCACTGCTATGGAAATCAGGGCTGGCTACTGTATGAAAATATCAAATTATTAGTTGCATACATACAGAAATCTATAGAAATATTCTGTATCCTTTTATCATTTTTGCAACAATAACTCTGCCATCTCAAGTGGGCTGATTTTCCAAGATATTTGAGTGGCATAGGACTTGCTTAGCCCAGTTCGGTGCTTAGTATTTTGAACTCTGGTTTTCACACTTCTGTATTTAAGAGAATGAAATCTTTGTTTCTACAGGTATCTGTGACATTGTCTGTTTGTGCGCTTTAAGGCAGGAAAAAGCAGCCCAATTTTCAAAGGTTCAGGGTTTCTCATGCACATAAAGACGGTCTCATTAAAAGTAGAGACGAGAAACAGGAAGGCTCTTTCACTAACTCAGAAGTATCTACATTTTCTGTTACCTTGTGTGACTGTAGGAAAAAATATCCAAGCTTTATTGATGATAGTTTATGGTTAGTATACACACACATGCACCTCAACCAAAGAGTATCAGTAGAGTTTGAGTTGAACAGTAAGAGAACACATCAGAAAATGTGTATCGTTTCTCCTTCTCTAATTAATACAAAAATCCACTCAACTGTTTAATTGCAGTACTTCTCTTTTATCTAAACTACCACCAGAAGATTTCCATGTCTTTTTAATTAGCCATACTTTTTAGCAATACAAAGAGGAATGTGATTTTTTTTAAATTAATGCCTTCCAACTCCCTCTATTGTAAGAAGGCATAATCACTTAAGGAGTGAAACTAGTTTTATTCTTTTTTTTTGTTTGTTTTATATACTACATTTACTACATTCAGCCTCAGGATAATTACAGTCATGTAAACCTTAAAAACAATTTCAGCCTGACTTTTAAGGACAAATTCTAACCACTCTCATTATAGAAATGGAAGAGTATTCTTCCTTTTTAAAATTGCTTTCTGAAAAAAATCCCACATGTTTTTATGGTGAGTTTTGTGACATAATTTGCAAAATGTTGCCATTTGGGGTAAGGAAACAGTTATTCCTTGTCCTTGATTATTTTAAATTCATCTCCATGAAACTCTATTCTCAGATCCGCGGTGATTAGCTTGTTTGAATAGCATAGTTTCGTGTCTAAAGATATGTCATTGCAATCCCCTTTCCTCTAAATAAACACACAATTTCTGGTCCTTGAGATGAACAATAATCAACTAAATTAACACACACACACACACACACACACACACACACACACACACACACACACACACACATTTATTGAGTGGTTCTAGTCACGATACATAAGACTTTGACGTTGTGGGTAATGAAAAAAAAAAAAGTAATTCTGTTACCCAAGAGTAGACCGATGTTAGAAAATTTAAAAAGTACACATGATTGAAAACGAATGGTGAGCATTTAAATGTAGCAAACTTTTTACAGCAAAACATGTTTCCGTGAACCCCCTTACACTCACTCCTGCTCGCAACACCTTGCTTATCCTACCCTTCTTACCACCTGGTGGGGCAGTTGTGCTAATCTTAGTGAGTGTTTTCAGTTGTGCAGCTGTGGCTGCCTGAGCTCCGAATTCATTCAGATCTGCTCATGATCATTTTGTCTTTGGTGAAGGGTCAGACTTTTACTGTAATTTTTTAAAAAAGTATACTTTCTTGCATATTTTAGTCACATCTGGTGAAATCCTGAAATAATGTGTGCAGTTAAGAGGGCTTCTCTAGAGGGGCAAACATGTGTCTGTATTCTAATATGAGTCAAAGAGAACCTCCTACTATGTATATACTTGTGGTACTGTTAACAGTATGCATTTAAAAAGTCAAACAAATTTCTTTCCTTTGTCAAAAGTTATAAGAAAAGTAGAACAGGACCTTTGGGATATCAAAACTTATTATTTGTTCAAGAAAGGTACCAAGTTGATTCAAATACCTGTCTATGCAACTTGGGCATCAAAAGGAGTTTCTAGAAGCTGAAACAATGACATGCAATATGCTTCTGTCTGGATCAGTGAACATAAAGACTTTGCAAAACCAAAACATGCTCTCTTGATCTAAGTAGGTTGGGTTGATTCTACTGTAGATGGTCAGACAATGTCCTGGGAGATTTGAGGGTGAAGGCAATTTTCTTAATTTTGCAGAGTTCATTACTCTTAGTAGCAGAGAATGAAATACATAAAAGATGCCATTTATATGAATTAAGTTATTTCACGGTCAGTAGTAATTATGTGTCAAAATTTTTTCCTCACTCATAATCAACAAAGATTTCACAATTTGCAAATTGGATTTCTAGTCAGAAAATTAAGCAAAGCTACCAAAAGCTAAAACATATTGTGAAGCATTTTCTGAGACAATTATTTTATTACAATCACTGGATCTAAACTTCTTTATTTTTAACTGATTTTAATTTTTTATTGGGAATACTTACTGAAAAGAGGAAAATTAGGTTTATATTATTTAAAGTGAAGAATTGGTTATATATCCTTAGGCCAATGCTGAGTTTTCCCAGCATCAAGATAAAGAATTGTTAAGGACAGTCAGAACACCTGAAAATTCACCAGTAATGCTAATCAGCGGCACATGGGATAAAATATCTTGAGTTTTGTTTCCACAGTGTTTATACAATAAATCCATTATTATGCTAGCAAGAGAATTTAAGATCTTCTAAATATAAGGTGTTAGATGTTTATTTAAAGCAAAAAAAAAATGACACCAAAACAAAACAGAGTTTATTCCCTTTACCACCTCAGTCCACCTGAGATTGAGCAGGATTTTACATGGTTCTGTAAAACTGTCTGGACTTATCTGATTTTAGGCATTATCATTTTTCAGATATGGCATTCGAATCAGATATTTGGTTTTATAATCAAATTTCCCAATTATGTTCTGTTACAAAGAAGACGTGTTCTTGTTGAGCCTATTCAAATCTATATTTCCATGAAAATTAGAACATTCAGAAAGCTTCTGAATTCTGGAGGGATCAGTCAAGGGAAAAACAAATGTTTTATTTTTATTGAATAAGGGTCATCTACTAATCACTGCAGATTATATACAGCTTTGGAGAATAAAGAATATACTTATATATAAAAAATAGGGCACTAAAAAAACCAACAATCCCCACAATAATCCCCATGAAAAATTATGATAATCGATCATTGCATTCATTCTCACATAATTAACAATTGCTTTGATTGACCTTGGTTTCTCACTTTGAAAGTCTATCAATTTTCTTTCTTTCTTTCTTTCTTTTTGAGACAGGGTTTCGCTCTGTAGTCCAGGCTGGTTTTGAACTCACTATGTAACCCAGGTTGGCCTTGGACTCATGGCAATCCTCCTGCTTCAGCCTCGTAAGTGCTGGGATTACAGGCATGCGCCACCATGCCCAGTTTATGCAGTGCTGGGAAATCGAACTCCGGTACTTAGTGCTTGACTTTTTGCTTGCTAGGTTATGTGTTTTAGCTGCTGAGCCATTCCTCCAGCCCAAGTCTATTAGTTTTCAAATAGGGTTTAGGAAATCTTTGTTTCAGTACAATGGTGTGATGATAAAGTTATTTAGGCAGTTCACAGAGGTTTGTACAGAGTAACTGTTAAACCAATAATATTAACATAATCTTCTTTGCCCAACAGTTTCCATGGATATATTTAACTTATACAGGACTTTAACTGATTTTTTTTTTTTTA